>JBCJKH010031350.1:0-12093 GCA_039877255.1 Loriculus beryllinus | reverse complement strand
GGTCAAACGAAGCCTTGGGTGGCATGGTTTAGTGTGGGGTGCCCCTGCTTATGGCAGAGGGTTTGGAACTAGATGATCTTAAGGTCCTCTCCAACATTAACTATTTTATGATTCTATAAAGATTTCCTTATTTGTTAGTCTGGAATTCTAGGACCTACAAAAGCATTCATCCATTTTTCTCCAGCATTTTGCTATTTTTTTTTTTAGTTTTATTTACACAGTTGTTTCCTATTTACTTCATAAGCCCTGTGTCCTTGGCATCTGCACTAAGCATAATAGGTCTGTAGGCAATAACTACAATCATTAAGTAATGCTACATCTTTGTTCTCCACGAGACCTTTTGATGAAGGCTCACTAGATTTGAAGCAAACCTGGAAAGTCATCTTTTTCAAATGGTGTGTGGTCCTATGTACTCTCAAAGCCACTCTCAACTACACAGCAGGAGGAAGATGCACACCCATTGACAAGTATTGCTAAGAAAGTTTACCTATAGAATGGTTACAGAGACAGCTTCAGCTTTCAGTTTAACAAGTGATATTTTAAATAAATTTATTGAACCCATCCTGATCATGACACTATGGAAAACTCCAATTGTTTGAAATTTTTCAATACAATAACAAGCTAAGAACTTGGGTTTCAACACCAAAGTTCCACATACTCAGCGTGGATGCTCAAGGTGGGTGGGAGGAACAACACTGCCATAAATCTGCAGTCTTGTTCCCCAGCAATAAAGCACTACCAGTTGTGTCCAATGACAGCAGCTCTTTACATATACACAATTCAGCCAGTCCATTAGGGTAACATCAATAAAAATCACAGCACTCACATGGCACTTGAAATTACCCAGGAGCAATAACTAATTGAAAAGTTAGAAAAACTCTAAAGAAAGAGCAGCCCATACATTTTAGGTAGAGGAACTGAGAATTTGTAGTGGTTTTATTTTTTTTTTTTCCCCTTCACAAATCCAATTGTGAAGACAACATGAATTACCTGCTAGTAGCAGAAGGGAACACACCTTTTCCCTTACGGGAAAAGACATAAAATCTACCTACATTAGCACACTATGAGCAGGATGACACACAATGCCAAGCATCACTTCACAGTTCATTTCTTGAGTCTGAATTTGCTCAAAAGTCCTTTACAACACTGTAAGTATTGTCAAGAGCTGAAGATGCTTTACATCAAATGCAAACCAACTTCCCCTAACTCTTCAACTGTCCCTGTCCTAGAGGGACACTTTGGATGACAGAATTTATGTACTCTCTTTAAACAGGGCCTCACTTCAATAAGCAGCAGTTCTAAAGGAGCATCATGGTTATTGACCTTGGCTTCCCTGGAAACAAAGCATTAAAATGATAAAAAACCCCAAACAGGCTTTGCTAGTTAAAGCAATCCAAACAGGCTCCATACGTGAAAGGGACTTGGAAACAAACTAGAATAATATGGATTGGCACTAAGAATAGCTAGCCCTTTCAAAAGCAGCATTTACTTTTTTGGAATAGCTCCTGCACATTTACATGAGTCTGAAAAGATGGATATGATTACTTTCATCTGTATTGGATAATGTCTCCATGCCCTCATATCAATGAACAATTACTGTAAATGAAAGTGAAGGTCTTTGACTCAAAGGAACAGAAGAGAAGAGGAAGCTCTTGCAATGGACACACAATGATTAAGTGAATTTCACAGGTACGGCTATGGTTGAGGGTTGCAATGGCCAAAGTCATGATATAAAATAATCTCTCCTCCCTGTAACATATTCTAAGCTGAACCTCAAGTTCTGTGTCTCAGGTTTTCCAGTTCATTTGCATGGATTCAAAATCTATTCCATTTCAAACCTGTGCAAATAACATTTTCTAGGTACACTAGTAGAAGTTGTCTCCCCCACTTTTTCTGCGGATAGCATCCTCTGCATTTTCTGAGGGTCATCCTCTTCTAGTGATGCAGAAAGCATCAAGATGCATGCAAAGCAAAAACACAGTCTAATACATTATTTAGCAATTTCTGAAAGTTCTCATGGCTGCTGAATTCTGTATGGCAACCAGAACTAGCTGTGTACATACCTCACAAAACATCAAGTCCAGTATGTGGTAGTAGTAATTATGAAACTCACGGAGGACTAGACCTTGATGGATGCTTCAGTTTAAAAGCTATTATCTAGTTCATATTGACTGCAATTAGCAATTAAGTTTTAGATCAGAACAACAGGTCCATCAGAACACAAAACTACTGGGACTATTTCTCTTAGAAATCTGACTGGACAGAACATTCCGACACTGGATGAGGATGTCAGAACTGACTCTCTCCCTCCAAGAGAAACACGAGAAAATAGCCCTTCCTCTTACAAAACACCCCTCCCATCCCCTGTCACACATTAAGGGAGATTCTCTACTCTACAGTTCTATTTAATCTAGATCAGCAGGCCTCATATCACTGGCTTTGATGATGACCATGACATTAAGTCACATGAAGAGTATTCACTATAGAATCACTACCGATTGATGGGGACCACAGCTGAAAGGATGTATAGTTTTGGAAATCACAACTAAAATAACAACCCCTCCCTCGCAGATCACACGTTGGCTGCTGACACTAGCATGCCCTCCCAACCCATCATTAAGCCACACTGTTTCACTGGGAACCAAGCAGTAATAGCTAGCAACTGCTGCCTTAAGGATGACTCTCCCTTAAGACTGACAGAGGATAAGATCTCATCTATTGTGGTTCTAAATGACAAAAATTTGGACCAGTAAATTCTGCCTCCTGGGATGATGAATTCTTTATGTCCCACCTGGATGGCAGAAGTTTTGTCAAGAAGCCACATGAACACATCATTTCATGCCCTGCACACCAGTTCTGCTCAGTTCCCAACCTGGACTGGTGCATTTAGACTGGAAGAAAGTAAAAGGAAAGAGATGGAGTAAAAACCACTGTGCTACAAGACTCTGAATCTGTTCTTCACCTATACTAAAATGCCTTATTGAGCCTACTCAATGGCATTAGCTTCAGGGACTGTCACCAACCCTGATGGTATTAAGTCATCACTTCAGAGCCATGTTGCACCTTAACCCAGAAAGAATTTTTATGCACAGTATGAAGGAAATTAAAAGCTGGACAAAAGCAAATCATTTCAGGAGGTTTTCACTTCAATACAAAACTTTCCCAATATTCCAAGACAAAGGAACACCAAGACTCCTGAAGCACTGCTGTTATTCAGGGAGAATTGTCTCCGTATACTTCATGTTATCAAAACTTATCCCACACATTCACTGAATGAACAGTCTATGCACCTTTTGATTCTCAATGACAGCAAAGAAACTTGTTTGGATTAGCCTACATAAGTCTTCATTGATTCCTCTCTCCTCTGAGGGCTTTGCATTCCTTCTACAAGTGAACAGATGGAAACAATCCTGCATTGTCACCCAGCAAAGCATAACATTAAGACACCTATCTGCACTGCATTTAAGTACACTTTTCTGGACAGACTACAGACTGTTGATCTATGCTCAGAGACAGAAATGCCAAGTTTTCTCCCACAGCTTGCCAAGGACACATCACACAACTCTGAGCGTGTCACATGGGTCTTGCTTTTCATAGCTGCCGTGTTCTATCTCCCACTGACTTCAGTGACTACATTTCTGAAGGTCAGTCCCTTAACTGTTCGGTATCTCAGCAATACCACCTGTAACATAGGAATAGATTAGATCTGTATTCTACCTGAATTATTCCTGAACACTGTAATAATATGCAGCATCATTTGTTTTCTACCTTTATGTTGCTCTGAACCAGTGGAACACTCAGCTGCAGATTTACAGCTGTTGCGGGAGGTCTCTGCAAACAATGCAGGTCTGGAAACCCAAATTATTGTTCTAGCTTCTTGCTCCAGTAGTTGGAGGGCAATCACCCCAGTTAAAATTTGCAACAAAATAGGTCCTGCTGAAACCTGAATCCAGACTGCATCAGGTGATGGCATTTACCTGGTGCTCAGTGTTAGCGAGGCTGCTTCATTCTTAGACTTGGTGATTCTCCAACACCTTTTATTTACCCGAACTAACAGATCAAGGTCTCAAAACCAGACTTTTCTTTGAAGAAGTAGTGCCCAATTGTGGACCACACTCCCTGGTTCAAATCCCAACCAGCCAAATTACATTCTTGGTCTCTACCTTAGTTTTCCTTTCTGTAAAATACAGACAATACATTTACAGAAATTGAGCTAGTTTTACTGAACTCCAGATAGCAAAAGAGTAGGTAAACTTGCCAATACTTCCAGAAGTGGCTAGGCTGCATCTAGGCAACAACAGATTAACACTGTTCAGCAGAGCAGCCTCGAAGAGCAGTAGATGATAAGCAGCACTTCTACCATCACTGCAGCAGAGCAGTCTTCAGTAAAGAAGAAAACTGCTTTCTCATAAGAAAAAATGTTAAAAACTTCCCTGAGAAGCTAGGAAGAGCCAGTGGAAGAACTGGCAGTTCAGTAAACAGAAGCTGTGCTCCCACTGTGCCACCACATAAGGGCAACAGATCTTTTGAGGCACCAAACTGAAAAGGAAAAAAAAAAAGAAAAAAGAGAGAAAAAAAAAAAGGACCCTTCCACAACTCCACAAAATTTTACAACTCAAAGCTATTGTAGACTCCTACTGCTAGCAAGACTGTCCAAAAACAATCACTTCAGTATAACAGACATCTGGCAGCAATACTGAAGGATCTTTTCCAGGGCTTAAGTTACCTCTAGCTGCTAAAGACATGTTAAAGCCTAGTGTGGGAGTAGATTATCTCCCACCTGCTATTGCAGGCCCCTGTCACTTCAGAGACATCTGATGTTAGCCACCATCAGAGACAGAATACCAGACCTTAGGTTAGATCTAGTCAGGCAACTGTTGAAATCTCAGAAATAAAGCAGACTTGGATAATTTGATAATTAACAGCTCAGGAAAGGTTCTGTCCAGGGAAACTGAACTGCCAGTGAAAACAGGCCTTGATAATGCCTTGTTTTAGCCTTTGTCAGAGAAGGGTTACTGCTGCAGATATCTCTTCTGCAAGTATGATATTCTTCCTGCTTTAGATAATAAAGAAAGGAGTGTTGAGAGCAGAAGACAAGAGGTGCATATATTACCATCAAAGTCATGAAATCAGAGTACACTTTAATTCTGATCAGGAGAAACCACAAAATTCTGAAGGTTTACCTCTATTCCTCTATTCAGATGTTCATTAATTGGTTCTATGCTACCAGCCGCTCACCTACGGCATCAAACAAAACAGAACAATCCCTAAGCCCTCCCTGCTCTGGCCAAGTCTGACAGTAACACCAGCTTGGACTTCTGACTGGTTGAACAACTCAGGATGGATAAAGTATCCAGATACTGTGAGTTAGTGGAAGGACTTGATTAATTAAGACCACCATGACTTCATGTGAGTGGCTTAGTAGTGTATACTAAAGAGGATATAGAGTTGTGGGGGACCAGATTGGGCAATGCAAACAGACTCACAAAGCTGCTATCCCGTGAGGCAGTAAAGTAAGCTTTAGAGCATTTTCCATTACCAAACTTCCCAGCTGCACAATGCAAAACAAGTGTGCCAATTCTGTCTGCTATATTCAGATGTACTAAAATGTTATGAAAGGGTAAACTTCTCTTGAAGATTTCATACTGGATCAGGTAGTCTGCTTCCACAGGCAGTACAAGGCATAACATTGCAGCATAAAACCCTACTATGTGCTCTACCTAATCCAATATAATGATGGTTTCAGGGATCATGATCAGATTTATACTACCAGGTGATCTAGCAACAGATGTCTGGTGTTAGTAAGCATGGAACCAGGATGCTTAAAAGCAGTAACTCACAAAACATCTCACCAGCAGTGATCAGGTACCCTTTCCAGCTCCCTAAACAGCTGCCTAAGAAGCCTCTCAACTAGTGTAGTCCCCTTACTTCAGAAGAATAATTCAGGTCTTTCTCTCCTTACGTGTTTCTCCTGTACTAAAGTCTCCCTCCACTATACATATGCCAATAATGGCTATCCATAATAAAAAATGGAAGCAAATTACAACATAAAATAGAAACATATAGTAAATCTCTAAGTCAATGCCACTGTAAGCAGGCACAAAACTGCCCAAGTCTGCCTCTGGCTCAGACTGGTAAACCCCTTAAAGTAACATCGAAGAGGACATTCACATTGCGGCTGTTTTCAAGCAGATTCCCCTCTTTTCCTTGGAATCTCATTCTACTCCCTACAGTGGTGGTTGAACTATATTTTGCCTCCCAAGAGAAGTCAGATGCTTGACACTTGAATTGCTTACAGGCAGTCTAGTCAAAGCACATGAGAAAATGCCAGGAGGAACAATACTGCATATGGTTTCTCAGCATTCCTGAGAGCTGCAGACAGAAAGGGATTGATGGAGCCAAAGCCCTCCCTCCTACTGTCCTTCAGTCCGACTCTTCACTCCAGAGGGGTGTCTGACCCAGTAGGCTAATCAGCAAGGCACACACATTGGCACACACAAATTTTCCCACACAGAAAGCCAAAACACTGATTTTTTTTTCAAAGCATTATTTCAAGAGCTGGACACAAAAGGCCTACATGCTTTGGGCAATGGAAGCAAAGCCCTCAATTATACCTTTTTAGAGCTGCTTAAGTGATTTAACTTCAGGAAGATGCTGCCTGCAACATGAGAAGGAAAATGGTCCTCAAAAAGCATGAGGAGACAGTGCTGAAATTAAAGTTTCATCCAAGGGGTTTTCTTAATGTACTCAATACTCTTGCTCAGTCTAGCACTTCGCTTTGTACCTAGAGCAGCTCTAAGTGAAAGCATCTTTGGCAGCAGACTGGGGGGGGAAACAAACTGCACATACTCCACTCCCTACTTAGTTACTACTGGAGAAGCCCGAGAGCACCTTGCTGAGTGTCACTGGGGACAGCCTTGGCTGTCATAGGACAAGGAAGGCTCTTTCCCAAAAGCAAGCGCAGTTAAGGCTGACAGTATAGAGAACAGGGGTAAGGATCTAAGGGAACAGGCATTAGAGAGTCCAGTGGTTGAACTTCAATAACCCCACCTTAAAAAAATAAATAAATACAGCTAGAAAGTGCAAAGACATACCACCAAGCTAAATAGACACCCAAGTTTAGCAGTATGGCAATAAGGGGTTTTACCAATTACACAGGTATAGCGCTGGATGTTGGCTGCAAGCTGCATACACTAGATCCAGGGAATCAGCAAAAAACTAAACAGGGAGTACCTGTATGAGCACAATGACAGTTTCTTGAGCATGTAATACCCCAGAGCATGAGATGCAGAACACTTCAGGGCAGAAGATAGCCCTGCTGTTGTCCATTTTCACTGTACTTAAAGAAATCACTTCAAGATTGTATGGTTGGGGTTTTTTTTGTTTGGGTTTTTTTTTTTTTCTGGTGTTTTTTATGTAATATTGCAATTTTCAAATAATGTTTGATTATGTTTTGGTTCAAGGTGGGTATTTTGTTGTTGTTTTGCACCACTCCTCCCCCTCCCCCCTATTTTTTATGATTTTTCTTTTTTTACAGCACACAAACAAGATTACTTAACACAATTGACATAATCAAAACCACAGACTTACGTCTTGGACTTTGGCAGACGATTCAAAAACAATGAGTAAAGATATCCTTACATTATTTTCTTACATTTCACATTGGTTTTCCATAACTTAGAAACAGGTTTGTAGCTCCTTGTTATTTTTATTTTGCTTCCAATTACCTACATTAAAACCATAATCTCAAACACATCTGAAGTCCCCCCTAAGGATTTGGTGCAGACCCAGCTATAATCAGCTCATGATGCCTCCGACAGTCTTGTCAAATGCTTAACGTATCTAAGAATAAAATTCCAAGAAATTTTATATGGCCAGATCTCTGAACCTGACTTTTTTTACCTATATTCTCAGTACTTACAACATATAAGCATGCATAAATGGTGTTTTCCCAGAAATGAATAGACAGAATTATTATGTTGGCACTTGAGGGAGGAGGGGCAGGAGGCTGGGAAGGACTGACTTCATGAACCATTTCCACAAGTCATAACTATCAAATCTTACCAACGCTTAATCAGAAAAGTCAAGTAAGCTTTTCTAAAATAAAGGATAATGTCTTGACATCAGATATTCAAGGAAGTTCACAAGAACATTTGTAACAAGGAAAAGAAAGCATTTATTTTTATTCTGTTCCCCACTGTTTAGTCTGGGGTTTTTTTTCAAAACTTTTTAATATTTAGTACAGAATTCCCTTAGATAAGGCATAAGCATAGAAAACTTTCATCCCCACAGTGAATTTAACAAAGAATTATAAGTGGCTGAAGATGAGGATCAAAATGGCATTTACAACCACAATGCTTAGCAGCAAATGCAGAGTAAAAAAAAAAAAACCAAAACAACAATTATAGATTGCTTACAAATTGCTAAAATAAGCAGTTACTGGTATGTTATTGTATTTCTTCATGTGTTATTTGACTACCATGCCATAACACATTTACTCATTCAATATAGAATTTTACATTCTAGTCTTTATCGGCAGCACCTCAATGGCAAGAACACAGATGAAAACACCATGGTGATACATTGTCTTTTTCATTTCTCATTTTGATAGCAGCAGTTCACTAAGGAATCATTGCATATCCCAGCAACCTCATAAAAACAGGACACGTGGTAGCAAAGACTTTACAGTCTATAGAGATAGCTTAATGACTTCCCCTACCAACTCACTTGTGATTTATGTTCTGGTAAAAAAATAAAGGTGCTGGGAGACAAAGCAGTCTATCACGTGTACTGCTCGGATACTGCTATAGCTACTCAAACTGGAGATTCAAAGGGGGGAAATTGGGGAGAGGGAGCGGAATCTTTCATATAGGCATTGTTTCTCTCATCCTCATGAAGCCAGTAGCACAGACCAATCCATTTGGTTGGTAATGACCAACTCACAGTCAATGACCGGCTCACAGCTGGTCCTGCTACAGGGACACACGGCCAAGAGAAGACGTATTCAAAATGACTAGGAAGCAACGGTTGTACCTCATACTCCTGGGTAGAGCGGGTGTCACAGGTTATTAATGAATTGGCACTTACATTTCTCCGCTGACATGCAATAGCCTTTGTATAGATTTGTTAGAACTGAGTTAATTCAAAAGGAGATTTTCAATAGCTAATCTCATTCATTTCTCAACTCCCCACTAAATTCACTTGCTCAGTCCATTAAACCTGCCAACATAGCATGACTGAATAACCATCTTTACTCAGAGACATAGCTGCACTTGAAAGTTTAGAGAGAACATTTTTGCTAGAAAGGCTGTGGGAGGGCAGAGAGCCTCTCCTGCAACCCCAGCTGCCCCCAGAACTGTACTGATACTCTACAGTTTCGCTCTTTGAGGACTCAGTCCTCCCAAAAATTTAAGCTAATCACAGTTGTTGCCAAAGCCTCTATGAGAGAGAGCACAATGAACTCTCCCTCCATACTAGCAACTTTTTCAGACAAATTCCTATAAGAGCAAGAGGTCAGTCCTGTCTATGGGGTTAAGCTATGGGAAACTCCAGTCCCTCTTCCCATGTGGCATCTGCCAACTGTAGACTAGAAAATACAGCCACGGGGTCACCCACACAGTATACACTTGCTGTAACGTTTTATATGATATGCCCTTTTCTTGGTTAAAAACAAATTTAATGACTTAATCATTTCCTTTCAGAAGCACACTGATGACATCTGAACTCCAAAACTTACCTTTCAGGCTGCTGTTTCACTGCCTAGGACAGACGTTAACTGCTGAAATTAAAGTCACTAGTAAAACAGGTAACTGTTAGAGCAATAAAATGAAGAACCTATCTGCTACTACTAAGTATTCCAAACAAAGATCAGAACAGTTCCTGAACCTTTTTCCATGCTACTTGAAAAAAGACAAAATAATTATTAGACCTATCATACTATAACACCACCCATTGTTCTCTCATTCTTCCCTTGTGCTCCCTTTAATAGTTAGCTTGCTTTACTTTTTTTATAGATCCGATGGAACAAGGACTACTACCTTTCTTCAAAGTGCTGATTCCTGCTATGCATGTGTGCTGCTGGGTAAACATACTTAGTTGCCTGCTGGGGTTAAACCATGTCAGTATCACAGGCTGAAAAAGCCATTGAATCACAGAGGATTTTGCATTTGTATTTGCATTTGATCCAAGCTTCCTTGATAACCCAAATATTAATGATGGGAAAAAGCACTGACTTAAAACCTATTCTATTCAGATGCTGGAAAACCCTACCTTATGGAAATGATTTTGGGAGGTGGGAGACTGTTCCCATTTTGAAGCAACATTCTTTCTGATATGTAATGAATTGCCATATAACCACCACCACCTAGATTATACCATGAGACAACTTTCTGAAAGACAAAAGACGCTTAAAGCCTTAAATATGATCATTCCTTAAAAATGTCATTGCATGATTTTGTTGCTAATAATGCTAACATACATCCAGAGAATAAAAATCAGCAAAATAGCATTGTTTATTACTCCAATAAACACCCAACAGAGGGTGTTGGTTTTGCCTCCTTAAATTAGTCACACCCTTTAACACTGTCAGCAAATGATCTGAAAGATCCCCTTGTTTACAGCAGCTTCTCACAGCACTGTGATCACCTACAACAGATGCAAGGCATGCAGTGTTAACTTTTGAATAAAGTATAAAATACTAATTACAGTAAAGCCAGTTGATACCAACATGCACAGCTGTTTTCAACATATGAAACAGAAGCATTAACTCCTTAAAGTTAGAAAGTATGTCCAAGAAGCTTCAACAAGTCTGTCATTCCCATGCTGCAACACAAACAAGTCTGTTCTGTACAATCCCTTCCGTTGGCCTGTCCTGAGTTCAGCAGTAGCAGTCATTTTTCTCCTTAATAGTTCTTACAGTGCTGTGTTTTTGACTTTAAGCCTGGGAACAGCACTGATAACACCAATGTTTTTAGTTGCTGTTTAGTAATGTTTAGTTTGATCAAGGAATCTGTGAGTCTCATGCTCTACCAGGGAGGAGGAGAAGCCGGGAGGAAGCAGACACAGGACCCAAACTAACCAAAGAGATATTCCATACCACAGCACATATACCCCAGTATATAAATTGGGGGCAGTTACCCAGAAGGGCTAGATCACTGCTCAGTTGGGTGGGATACTGGTCAGCAGGTGGTGAGCGGCTATATTCTCTTCCCTTGTTATTTACCTTACCTTTATTATTATTGGTGGTAGCAGCAGTGATTTGTGTTATACCTTAGGTACTGGACTGTTCTTATCTCAACCCATGAGAGTTAAATTCTTTCAATTTTCCTCCCCCATCCCTCTGGGAGCTGGGGAGAGGAGTGGGGGGGGAAGTGAGAGAGCAGCTGTGTGGTTCTGATTTACGGCTGCACTTAAAATGCAACATTGCTGATGCCTAGGGCAGGAGCTAGCGGACTACAGCAAGCCTGGAGGCCATTTCCCAAGATGTCTCCAGAGAAGCAGCAGGCAAGCCACCACCAACACACCCAGTAACATTTTGACTTGCATGGTTAAGATCCCCCCTGCTTCAACAGTCAGACTTGGTTTGCTTGTTTTCACACTCCCACAGAAGGAAACAGCGGATCCAAGTGGTGCTGAACCTTGCTCAGCACAGCTTGGAACTGCTCCACAGGCAGGTATGGGTACCCAAACGTCGATTCCATTATTGTCATTACAGTCTGAGAACTGTGCCTTGAAAAAAGGCAGGGATGGAGCATTCAAAACTTCCTTGGACAACCTATTCCAGTGCCTCACCACTTTCACAGTAAAGAACTTCTTCCTTATATTCAATCTAAACTTAACCTGTTTAAGTTTTAATCCATTACCCCTTGTCCTATCACTACAGTCCCTAATGAACAGTCCCTCCCCAGCATCCCCATAGGTACCCTTTCAAATACTGGAAAGGCTGCTATGAGGTCTCCACACAGCCTTCTCTTCTCCAGGCTGAACAGCCAGAGCTTTCTCAGCCTGTCCTCGTATGGGAGGTGCTCCAGTCCCCTGATCATCCTCGTGGCCCTCCTCTGGACTTGTTCCAACACTTCCATGTCCTTTTTATGT
>JBCJKH010031348.1:0-17300 GCA_039877255.1 Loriculus beryllinus | reverse complement strand
TTCTTTACTGTGAGGGTGGTGAGGCACTGGAATGGGTTGCCCAG
The DNA here is from genome assembly GCA_039877255.1 of Loriculus beryllinus. NCBI lineage: Eukaryota > Metazoa > Chordata > Aves > Psittaciformes > Psittacidae > Loriculus > Loriculus beryllinus. Next base: position 17,256 of record JBCJKH010031348.1, on the reverse strand, counting down.
GGAGGTTGTGAATGCTCCATCCCTGGCAGTGTTAAAGGCCAGGCTGGACGAAGCCTTGAGTGACATGATTTTAGTGTGAAGTGTCCCTTGGAACTAGATGATTTTAAGGTCCTTTCCAACCCTAACTATTCTATGATTCTTTGATTCTATATTAAAATCTTAAGTTGATTCCAAATCCCAGAAATTCAGATAAAGTACCTGTTTATGGAACCTACTGTATTTCTGGCCAGTTTTTCTCTTTCTTGGGCAACTCATGTTTGTGTTTACAACCAGTATTTGTGAGGTGTTTCCCATACTGGGGAACAGTGCTGTATATTGTTGTTTAGCTTTATTTAGACCTTTTGCATAGTTTGTTTTTCCTGAAACATCTATTTCATCTGCTTTGTGTAACTACATCTATTTTTTTCCAGAGCATAGCTTTGTATTTTATTGGGAAAAACAAAGAATTGTCACCACAGAATGTGGAAACAAAGAAAATAGTTGTGAATATGTGTGTGCGCGCGCGCGTACTCATCATTCAGAAACCATGCTGATAAACAATGTGAAACAAAGCATTATTAATAATTCAACAAGCTGGATGGCAAAAAAATAAGAAAAGCTGAAGAAACTGTTTGGGGTTTTTTTTTAGCTCAGCTGGACAATATTTAAACATTTGAAGTGGTACCTCCTCAATCAGAAGTAATGACTAAAATCAGTAGAATTGAAAGTTCTGAAATAGCTGGTCAGAAAAAGAGCTGAATTTAAGGTTTGGGATAAACACATCTACATTTCTAAATGCCCAAAGAGCCTTTGTGAGGCTTTAAAAGATCTGAAGTTGAGTAAATCAGTCGCTGAATTTCATTGCCTATCTTACGTTAAAATGCTACACTTAATGAAGATTAATCAAGATAATTTTCCTTTCATTGACACTGTCACCCTTTGCACCTGTACAGAATCAACGGCTGGTATTATTATAGTGCCTCTTGCTTGAGACTTCAAATAATATTCAAGTGTATGAGGTGCCTTAAAATAATTAAACCAAATGAAAATACAAAGATGCAGACCTGTAGAAATCAGTGAAGCCTACTGATGTACATTAGTGGATCTTCAGGGCACACACAGTGCTTCAGTTCTTCTCTGCTCTTTGTCCCAAATTCCTTCCATATACACGCATGCACACCAGAAGACATTTTTCCAGAGAAGATAAATGATCAAGTGATTAGAAAAGGTGTCAGGAATTTTTGAGGTCCTGGATCTGTTTTCAACTGTTAGACATTTCCTAAATTACCCAGAGAATGCCTTTGTGGTCTTTTGCTAGCAGATCCAAGATCAGACAGTTTGCATTGCGAGCTGGGTGGCTAGGTGCCAGCTCTGAAGTGTATCATGCAATATATTTATACAGTGGCAACAGCTGTGAGCCTTGATCTTTACTGGGGCCTTTAGTCTTTTCTGTAATGCAGACACAAATATGATAAATTTAAAAAAGATTAAAATCAGTAATCTGATTTTTTTCTGCATAGATATGCAAATTTGTGTTCTGTTTCTTGCTTAGGAAGGACTTAGGAGCTTAAAGGGGGAAAAAAAGAGAATTTTCAATGGAGTAAAACCCCAGCATCCTTTTTTGCCAGAAAGTGACTTTATTAAGTACTGAAATGACTAATGTCATAGAGTCAGAAACATGCGTTTAGGCCTCAGCTGTTTCTGCTGAACAAAAAGCATGCAGAATATATCAATGTTTGCAGTATAGTCTGAAAGAGAAAACCCTTCTTCACCCTGTGTCATTGAATCTGGACATAAGGAACTCTTGCATTCATAATAATTTCATGAGATCGTTCCAGTTTTCTGCTTCCCCGTACAGTCATAACCCTTGACAACTAAGTAAGATCTTTGAATTTTATTGTACTACTGTCTCTCAAGACATCCTTTGCTATAATATATTTTTTCCATCCAGTCAACATTTTCTTCTAATTTCATTTTATCCTCTTTTAGTTTCAACTCTGTTTCCCAATTCCAGTGGCTAACAGTTCTTACTCCCTTTCTCCTACCATGTCCTTCCATTTACCAGTTCCTCAGCTTTTTCTCCCTCTCCAGTTTTGACTTGCCCTTTACCTCACAGTTCACTCTTCGTTTTTCCTGCCACTGTATTAGAGCTATGGAATATGATGACAATTATCCTGGAACTCATTATAAGTAAATTTTAATAGTTTTTACCATTATGTCCTTTTGTCCTTCTCTGCTGTCCCTTTTCATTAATTTTCTTCATTTATCCTCTTCCCCTATATACTGTTTCCTAACTTTTCTGGTGTTTCTTCCATCTGTCCTTGGCAGCGACTGAGAAATTGCTCAGAGGATTGAACTTGTAGATTCTTATCTTGGAGAAGGAAGAAGCAATTTGTACAGTGAGTTCAAGAAAAGTGAAATGTGTAGATCCCTAACAAGAAGGAGGATCTGGATGGGAAAATGAAGGATCGAAGGAGGTTTTTTTCTGTACAAAATGGAGTTAGAGGAGTGCCAGCTGGAACAACTTTGTTTTCCCAGGCCCCTGATACATGCGGGCAAAAAGGTGAGAGAACTAGAAATTCTTCAAGTACTGCTTAGTTTTGGCATTGTCTAGACATTTCCCTTCCTGGTGACTCTTCTTCCAGGAGTATGTTGCCATAGCAAAGAACAGAAGTGGGGAATTTCCTTTCTGTTTTTTGGCAGAAGAAAAGTGGTGCTTCCCATTACTTCAGCTGCTGTTTACTCAGAAAATGATGGTGCCGTATATTAACAGTGAGATTTATCTCAAAATCCAGAGAATATAGGGAAATTTACATTAACTATCAGGACCCTGATTTTCATGGATGGTTTATGCAAAATATAAATGTTTTAGAGAAATGACGAAGAGCGTTTCCTGCCTACTGCACTCCTATCAGTTTGTGGTAGTGGTACAATAGATGCTTAGTTAAAGTTCTGATCAGATGTTTCAACCATAAAGCTATTTTAGTAGATAAGTTTTGAATATGCATATGAAAGCATCTATAAATACTGTAACTTATTAGCATTTTTACAGCTAAAAATAAAACAAATATGACTCTTGACTTATGCTTCAGACGTTGAAAGATTAGGTAACAAATTAGATGGTAGAATTGACTTCTCTTAAGACCTGTGCTGGTTAGTGCAACATATCCAAGCCTACAGTCCCTGCTGGACAAGAGCCGATGTTAATTTTACACATGTGAGCAATATGAAAGAAATTAATGGGATTAAGGAGCTGCATTACAAGCTTTGGTACAGGATACGATCTCAATGGCTTTTATGATGCAGTCTATGCATCTCCATGTCAAACAGCATGAAAAACTATGTTCCACCACGTGTTAATAGCCTTTTTAAAACGCAAATAATTTGCGCTGTGTGACTTTTCTTAAGTGACTAAAAGGAAATTCATGTGTGTCATGGGGTATGATGAGTTTAATCAAATCCTGTTCTCTCTCCACATCTTTCGTGGGCATATACTAAGAATATCATATAATTTCTTGTAGTTCAGAAAAGCTACTAGGCAAAAGTGAATAATGTAGATATTGATTGCCATTCATTCCTCTTTTATTCATAGCTTTCCTCTTTCTGTGTTGTTGCGTGCTGTAAGCTTTCTAACAAGAGAAACTGACCCCAGCATATAGTTAACTGTTTATCAGTATAAGTGTGTATGTGTTAACTTTCCTATTATGTCTTCACTTTGAAGACATAACACACTGCAATTCCTACTATGCATGTGTAGACCCAATGTTTACCCTCATGGACATGATAAAATGAAGACAATTTTAGAGGAAACTCGGATGACAAAAATCAACCTATTTTATTTACTTACCCTCCTGTCATGGAAGAGATTCAATTTTCCTCAAAGCAGTGACAGTGTTTAATATTCTCTTATGAAGAGAATTCGCAAAGCATATCATCCTGAAATGACAAACTAAAAGCTTTATGTGTTGGGTTTATTTTTTTCTGTGTGAGAATTTAATGAAAGGTTTTGATCAGCATTAACACTTTGGTTAGTTTACAAAACAAAAGTTTAGGTTTGAAGAAATTTGAATCTCATTGTGGGATATTTTGTTTGCATGCTCCTGTAATAACCAAGTCAGATGCTTCAAATTACAAAAACAGATGACTTAAGAAATGCCTTATGTCCCAGAAGTCAAATGCCTCTGTATATATCCAAGAGTTACCAACAAATATAAGGAGGGACAAAATGAAACCCAAACCTTTGCAGAATTCTGGCTCTCAGCCCATTTTGTAACTGTAACTTCTCCTTAGAGGGCAGAGTACAACCCTGGGAGATTGCAAACACTGCTTGTATGCTCTTTTTAATGATGCATCAGAAACACTTGAAGAACAGGTTTGTTGTTGCAGTCTCTCTGGTAAAACATATGTGCCTCAGCTGAAATGCACACGATGCAAGTCTTATCCACCCTATCTTTGCTAATAGAAGAAAATACAAATATTGCTCCATAGAAACCTTAGCCAATATAACTTAAAATATTATTGTTACAAAATGAGCTTTTTCCAAACTGTGGTACTAAAATGAAACAGAAAAGGTTTGATTTTCCACCTTTTCAAGAGTGGCAAACAACCAACATGCTACTGAATAAGATAAGCTCTAATTTCCAGTTAAGGTAACTGCAGGATTCCCAACAGGGTTACTCAAAATTAGTGCTTAGGTCACAACTTTCAAAAGAGACTTAATTTCTAGTTTGTAAACTGAGGCCTTAAGGAAGCCTGATTTCCAGAGTGTCCTTCATGTTTACTCTTTTAACGTTCCAGTGAAGCGTCCAGTTCAGTATTTTAAAGTCAGAGAATACTGTTGTTCAGGTTTGAAAAATCTTCACCTTTTTTTAAGCGTACAAACAGTTTCATTTTCAAAGCAATTTGATTTAAAGCTACACTGCAACCAACTAACCCCACAGCATGATAGTTTAGGGAACAACTTTGGAAGGATCTTGATTTGGAAAAACTGTCCTTCAGGTTTCAATAACGTGCAGGGGAGGAGATGATTTACTGTTAATGTCTTGTTAACCCTCAACTATCACATTTAATAGATTGATAGCCAAACTAATTGGGATGACAGTAGGCTAGGCAGTAAACATTCCTTAGGCAGCAACTGATAGGCTAAAATGGTTGATCTGCTTGAGTAAAAAAAGTAATCCTTGCACCTACTGATAGTATAATGAACTTTCTAAAATTATAAACATAATTAATTTCAAGCACTCAGTGTTAACAAATGCTTTCCAGTAAACAAATCTTTCAATTTAGCCTATGTTTGCCTACCTACATCCGTTCATATTCCCCTACTTGTACTGTCTGCTCTTTTTATGTGCATACAACACACCTGCACTTTACAGATGTTGTATACAATAATGCATTATTTATAGCTAAACTTTGGTTTGGATTAATTATGAATTAGATTCTGACTGTAATGGGACTGCTTAAACATGTATACTTAATTATAAACAAGTATAATAAACAAGTATAATAAACAAGTATGTGCAAGAGTGTATCCTGAACAATCAAGTCAGGCAATTAAAAAAATTATCACTGGAATTGTAGAGATACTTACAATAATGAAAAAACATATTCTAAGCAGACATGTCAGAAAAGCAACATTATTTAAACGAGAGAATTGCTAATTACAATTTTTCGTGTTTGGAATAAAAAGTGTTTAGGATATTAATAATAATTTGGTGTTTGGGTTATTTAAATACTGGTCATTTAGTCACTGGTTAGAGGTTTAAACATAGTCTGTTTGCTGGCCAGTCTCTGCTGCCACACTGTTTGAGTTAGGAAAGTTCAATGGGCAATATTAGCTTAGCTGTGGAACTCTGATATTTAATAGGATTTTATGAAAATATCCAATATGTGCATATGACAGCAAATTCTCACAGTTAAATATTGTCACAGAAGTGTCTTTTGATTCCATTATAATCCTGATTTCATTTTACAATTAAACAAATAGAGCCTGCTGAGGCCAATATTGAATAATGATAACGAGAAAGTTTCTTCTCCTCATGATATTCAAAACGTGGCAAAAAAAAGTGTACACTTTATGTCACTATAATGTGAACTACTTCCTGAGCTCACTGGGATAAAGAAGGTCTCTATAGACCATTGCTGGGACTTTGGTTTATCAGAAATGCTTCATTTTGTATATGGAAGTACTTTTCAACTAATGCATTCAAAATGCATCTGAATAAACGCTTCGCTAACATTAAGGAAATTCTGCGAACAGAATAGGGCAAATAAAAATCACTGAATAATCATCAGAAGAAATCTAAGATTTAGATTAGATATTGGGAAGAAATTCTTTGCTGTGAGGATGGTGAGGCACTGGCACTGGGTGCCCAGAGAAACTGTGGCTGCCCCAACTCTGGCAGTGTTCAAGGCCAGGCTTGAATGCGGCTTGGAGCAACCTGGTCTAGTGGAAGGTGTCCCTGCCCATGGCAGGGGGTCAGAACTGGATGAGCTTTAAGGTGCCTTCCAACCCAAGCCATTCTGTGAATCTATGATTTGGAGAAAGAATTACTTGCTACCTTCATCCTTCTAGCTCAACCTTTCTAGTTTAGTGTTTGATACCATGTTTTTATCAGTAGTTAGAATAAGCGTAATGCCAGTACTATTACACTGACTTGCAGGCATGTGTCCTCAAGAAGACGTTCAGAAGTTTTACTGGTTCCTTTGCATTAAATCATTACTTTTACAGCCAAAAGTCTGGCAATGTCTGCAGGTCTTGATATCATTCATTACAGAACTGCCAAGGCTAAAGTGAAATGATTTCTTTTTCAGTGGTGTTATCTTGTTTCTATACAGGTTGGACAGATAAGCAGAGTTGAAAAGGGAAGGTTTTTTCTTCTTTTTTTCTGTGAGACAGGACTGATCAAATTTTGCTAAAGGCCTTAGAATTGGTGTTTTCATATGTGCATCTTAAGTAGAAAAATGACAGAAAGCACACATCTTCCTCACCAGTTTACTGGCAATGCCTTGTGATGAATGCTTCTTATAACATTTTGTACCTCTTGCATGTAAATCTCACCCCTCAGAAGAAACAGTTACGATCCTAATGACAAAGTGTCTCCTGTAGGGATGGTTTATGATGTGCACATCTACACATACAATACTGAATGTTCCTTTAATATTCAAGGCTACCTTTCCTACTTAAATAGCAAGATGTTCAGGCAGGAGATGTTCAGATAGGGCAAATGGTAAAATCTCAGCTAATGAAACCCACAAACTTTGGCAATTTCAAATCTGAAGTTTAATACTAGTGTCTGTCAGTATTTACAGCCTAAATCTTGCAGATGTCTAGGTTTTCATTTAAACTTAAGGATTGTTAATAGTTAGATTAAAATTGGGACCATATATATGAGTGATGTAGTAGTGTCAGGTCCCCTTGCCCCCTAGGAATGATACTGAATAAGTAATATCCTCCAAATAGGTTCATACTTTCCTCCAAGCTGTATAATACTTCATGGTCCCTTTTTCCTACAGTGATGAACGCCATTGTCCAGAGTTGCAGGCAGACTAATGCCTGCAAGTCATGGACCAGAGATTAATGATTTATTACATGCAATTATTAGGCACCCAAAGCAGATTTATTCTGGGTGAGTGCCTTGGCACTTCCTTGACACAAACCCAAGCGGGTTTCTGTATCTTAGTTACTGGCACTCTTACCTGAAAGGTGAATTGTTTGGCCCTTTCCTTGGTGCAAAGACAATTATTTAATAATGCTTGTGAGCAGGTTACTGCTGAACTGCAGTCATATTCCCACTTGTGCTCTGTCTTCCCTCTGGCCCAGTGTCTCTTGGTTTCCTTTCTGTAGTGTGGCACAGCTTCCCAAGGAAAAAACTCTCACCAGAACCAGTGATAGCAGTGGGGACATGGATGTGAATCCCTTCAGGAAGCGAGGGCATTCAAATAAGGGCTGTGATGGAGACAGAAGAAGGCATCATTCCTGTGGCTCTCCGTGTTTTGGAGGAGTGAGCTGGCAGCTGGCACCTTGGTGCTCCAAGGGAGAAGATGGAGGTGTCTCCCCTGTCAGTACAGCTGAAGGCAGTGGGCTACCAACGACTGGAGGCACTGCTGTGCAGTCTGTGGTAAGACCCTGGAGCCTATGAACAGGACTGAAAATGTCCTCTTTTCTCTCCAGTGCTTCCACTGTGTGTCTCTGCACCAGCACACCAAAAGGAATGTGTGTGTGTGTGTGTGTGTGTGTGTGTGTGTGCTATGCTACTTCATTCTAGGTATCTACAATAGGTGCCTGATCTCTGGTGCCAAGGTTCCAGATGCAGTCAGTGATGTCCAGAGGGCAACTGAGGGAACCTAAAAGTGAAGTGCTTTCATTCGGCTTTAATGCCAGTGAGGCTCCTGCATGAAGCACTTGAGCCAAACGCTGAAGGTCAGATGGTGTGGGCCATCTTAGGTGTCTCTGTTCAGCGGGACTCCCCGCACTCCTGTTTCTGCGCCTCCTAATTTTGCCTATGCTCCCTGCCTGACTCAACTCAGTTTCAAGCAGAGTTTCAGTTCCAAGTGCAATGTGGCATTTCATTTCCCGGTATTCAACTTGGTCGTGAAATATCAAGCTCTTGTAAAGCACAGCCACGTCGAGACATACAGATAAATGTGTGGCTCTTTGAATTACTCCTCGTACACAGAGTCACTCACGTTTGTCTCACCAAACGGACACAAGTACACATAGATTTAGGGCAGACATTAGGAAGAAGTTCTTTACTGGGAGAGTGATGAGACACTGGAACAGGCTTCCCAAGGAGGTTGTGGCTGCCTCATCCCTGGCAGTGTTTAAGTCCAGGTTGGACGGAGCTTGGAGCAAGCTGCAGTAGTGGAAGGTGTCCCTGCCAGTGGCGGGGGGTTGTATGACCTTTAAGGCTCCTTCAAACCCAAACCATTCTATATGATCCTATATATGGGGTATTTAAGGGCACACCGGCCGTGCTTGCTTTGTTGAGGACACACTTCCCAGGATAACTGCCAGTTTTCATTCGGCTTTTAACGTTCCAGCACTCCAGCACCTCCTTTCCTCCATTAATGGCTCCGGACACATCGGCCCGGGCCAGCTCTGACCCGCGGGTCGGCTCCAGCACCCGGCCCCGGCCATGTCCGCGCTGGCTCCCGCGGGTCACCTCACAGCGCCCGGGAGCAACCGTTGGCCCCGGCTCCCGCCCTTCCTGCGTGCCCTGGCGGGCGATGCCCGGGTGAAGGGCGCCGGGCGGGAAGGGCCGGCGGAGCCGCCGTCCGGTGTAAGCCGAGCCCGCGGCGGGCGGGAGCGGGGAGCGCGGGATGGGGCCGGGAGCGGGGCCGGGAGCGGGCTCTTTAGTGTTAGCCTGAGGCGGCTACGCGGGGAGGGAGCGTGTGGGGGAATCCGCCGATAACCCCGGGGCGAGGGAAGGGGCCGGCCTGGCAGGACCGGGTCCTGCCCTCCGGCGGAGCTGCGGAGAGCTGCCGGAGGGGGTGCTGGCGGCGGGGCCGCCCAATGCGCGCGGAGCCGGCCCCTGTGATTGGCAGCGGCGGCGGCGGGGGGGAGCCCGGCTCGGTTACTGTGCCTTCCCCGGAGAGTTTCTTGTCGGGGGCGGTCGGCGCTGCCTTCAGCGCTGCCGGCGTTTTCCCCCTCGAGGCTGCTGCCGAGCATCGAGCTGGAGGAGGCGGCAGCAGCAACAGCACAGAGCGAGGGAAGCAACCACATGAATCAGTTTCTCTCTGTATCCGGCTCCGGGCAGAGGCGGCGACCATAGCGGGGAGGAGGAGAGAAGGGGGGAAAAGCGGCTACTGCAGCAGCGGGGCTGCCCGTGCCACCTTGCCGCTGAGGTGGGTAGCGAGGGCACAGCGTGCGGGCGGCTGCGGGGTGGAGGCGCGGCGGGTAGCGGCTCCGGAGGGTGTGAGGGCTGGGGTGCTGCCGCCCGTGAGGCGGCTGGACGTGGGCAGGCGGCGGGGAGAGCAGAAAAGTTGCCGATGGCGCCCTGGGGGTGCCCCGCTGCGCGTCGGCGTGGCTGCCGTTCCAACGCTTCTCAACGCCACGCGTGGCCGGAGCGGGGCTGCGGCGGGTGGTCCCCGGGGAGCGTGGGACGGGCTTTCCCCCGGGCGGGGACCGGAGCGTTTGGGGCGTGTTGTTCAAGTTCTCTTTTCGGTCCCGCTCGGATGCGCCGCGATTGCGGGTTTCGCTGTGAAACACGGGTGAGAACACCGCCATGAACGCCGCTCTTGTTCCTGCTGGCTGAGCAGCCCGCGCGGCGCAGTTCCTCCGGTCCCTCTCACATCTCTCCCCACCTCCCGCGGCCACGCCGGGGCCCTTCTCCCCGCCGCGGGGCTGCGCTCGGCGTGCGCCTGGTTCCCGCGCGGCTCTGAGCCGCACCCGGGCCGCCGAGTCGCGATGCGCGGAGACCTGGCAGACCCTCCGGTCCCCACGCGTGTCCGTGTGTCCGTAGGGAGCTGTAGTGTAACGCGCCCGCCCGCAGCCCCGTGTCACGTTTCGTTTCTGTCCCTTCCCCAGGTGCCGGGGGAGCGGTGTTCGCCGAGGCGCAGCTCAGCGGTTTCTGCGTCCCCCGCCTGGAGGAGCAGCGCGGCCTCGGCTGCCAAATGTGCGGAGAGGAGAGACTTGTGCTCGAAATCCCCCCACGATCGTAAATACACGGAAAGCGGAAGAAGAGCCGCCGCCGAACAGCTGCAGGAGGAGGGGAGGGGGACAGCGGTATCGTTGCTGCCGTAGTCAGGGAGGCTGATGGCGGAGTTTGGCAGTGGTGGCAGTACCGGCGGCGGGGGGCTGCCTTCCTCCCCCGGGCCGGTCCAAGGGAAGGTGGCCTTCAAGGCAGGGGATGGGGAAGGAGGAGGAGACGGCGGAGGTGGTGGCGGCGGCGGCGGCGGGAGATCCCGCTTTGACAGTGGTGGCAGCAGGGTCTCTAACGGGGACTGTGCCCTGGCTGGAGCCGGCGACCAGGCGGGATCGGCTCCTCCTGCAAGCCCGGAGTGCAGCAGCAGCAGCAAAGAGAAAGGATTTACCATCAGTCAACAACGAGAAGGCAAACCCGGCATCCCCCGGAGGAGCAGCATAATTAAGGTAAGAGCACTTGCTCCTCCCCACCGGGGTCTTGCCTCTTTCTCTGTGACAGAGGCAGGGAGGTGCGGGTGGTAGGTTTGGCTCACAGAGCCTTGGCTCAGATCTTTTAATTTTTCTTTTATTTTTTATTTTCTCGTTTCGCTTTGGTGAGGGGACTTGATTTTTCCTTTGTCAGAAGTGGACAGCCAGTGAGAGGAAGGCTTTATACACATCCATGCTTGGGGTTTGGAGAGGGGGAAGATGTCATGTTATGAGGTTTATTAAAATAGAAGGCTCTAACTCCTGTTGGAGAGGGGCAGAGAAACTAGCTGGCTTGTAAAGAGACAACATGGGCACCAGCCTGGCAGGGAAAGACATGGATTAGACAGTATCCTTGTTATTTGGGATGCACCTGTGCAGAGCAATTTTGTGGCTCCATTGGCTTGTGTGTGTGACAGGCACACAGCAGGTGATGAGAGATTCTGGATCTCATTGGGCTGGGGGTGGGAGAAGGTAGAATAGAGAGCATTCTTCTTGTTGAAAGTGACAGCGTATTTAACAGTATGCTGTGTTGTATTTCACCTATAGAAACATCTTTATCCTTAGCTGTGCATATTCTGAATGCTAATGTTTCAGCTTGAAAAGTAGGGGGAGTATCAATGATGGAATTTAGATAAAAAGGAATGGATTTGTTTTTTTGATGCAGTTTTTTATACAAATACAGTTGTTTCCTTTCATTAAAACCATGGTTCCTGAGATGACACTTTGTCTTGGGTTATCTTTCCCCAACTCCAGTGAAAAGATTGAGAGAACATAAAGAAATCACTCCATTGGTATAATGACTGTACTAGCTGTAAAATGAAGCACAACTTCAAGTACTTAAGAACTGAGTTTAATAAAGGTCAGCTAGGTCAAAATCAAGCTAGATTTGTTGTCTTCTTAGATATTTATATGCCTCCAAATCAGCTGTGATGGGTTGACCTTGGCTGGTGCCCGGTCCCCACCAGAGCCTCTCTCTCATACCCACTCCTCAGCTGGACAGGGGAGAGAAAATGTAACAAAAGGCTTATGGGTCAAGACAAAGACCAGGAATCATCCGTTACTGACATGGGCAAACCAGACTCGATTTGGGGAAATTGGTTTAATTGTCAATAAACCAAAGTAGGATAATGAGAAATAAAACCAAATCTAAACTTCCTTCCCCCCAAAAGAAAAAAAGGAAACAAACCCAAACCCAAAACTTCTTCCCCACCCATCCCTTCTTGGGCTTAACTTTACCCCCAAATTCTCCATCTCCTCCTGCCAGTGGCACAGAGGGGATGAGAAATGGGGATTGTGGTCTGCTTGTCACACGTTTTCTCTGCTGCTCTTCTTCCTCAGGGGTAGGACTCCTCCCACTCTTTCCCAGCTCCAGTGTGGGGTCCCTCCTATGTGAGACAGGCCTCCGTGAACTTTTCCAGTGTGAGTCCATCACACAGGCTGCAGTTCTTCACAAACTGCTCCAATGTGGGTGCCCCATAGGGTCACAAGTCCTGCACCAAACCTGCTCCAGCACAGGCTTCTCTTTCCATGGGGAAGGGGTCACAGCTTCCTTCAGGAATCCCCTTGATCCAGTGTGGGGTCCTCCAGGGGCTGCAAGTGGAGATCTGCTCCTCGTAGACCTCCAAGGGCTGCAGGGTCACAGCTGCCTCACCATGGTCTGCACCACGGTCTGCTCCATGGGCTGCAGGGGAATCTCTGCTCCAGTGCCTGGAGCACCTTCCTCTTCCCTCTACTTTTTCACTGACCTTGTTGTCTGCAGAGTTGGTTCTCTCATGTATTCTCACTCCTTTCTCTGACTGCTGTTTTCACAGCAGTTTTTTTCCCTTCTTAACTGTGGTGTCCCAGAGGCACTAGTATTGTTGCTGATGAGCTCGGTGCTGGCCAGCAGTGGATCCGTCTTGGAGCTGGCTGACACTGGCTCTATTGGGCACAGGGAAAGCTTCTAGCAGAAGCCTCTCCTGTAGCCCCCACGCTACCAAAACCTTGCCACACAAACCAAATACATTCCACCCCTCACCTCTGTGAATTGGATGTTTAGAATTACCATTAAAATCTACATCCATCACACAGTCTTCAGAAACTTAAGTCACATCAACACAGAAAGAATTCCCTATACCAAAATCAAAACAATGCCATCGCAGCGCTGAAGAAATGCAGACAGTTTACACATCCAATCCACCCCTTGTCATTTCACCACAAATAGAGTAACAAGTGCCCCATGATGGTTCTGCTCTCTATGGTTGTTAGGTCCATATTTTGCCTGTTACCTCTGTGCTGTTGGCTGGATGATAGAGAAATGTGTGGAAATCCAAGACTAGTAGTGTATCTCAGGTTGTGTTCCTGTCTCCTGGACCTTTCTGTAAAAACCCAAGGGGAGAGCAAGGGCAGGCAGCAGTGAAACGCATTTGAGAGCCTGCACCCACCCTTCCTGTTAGAGCTCTGGTGCTGGGCGTGTATGTTTGTGTATGTGTGAAAGAAATTACAGCAACAGACCAGGGGCAGTTGAGCTTGGTGTTGGAGTAACTTCATGTTTACTAGATTTGCCAGTGATTTTTTTTGCAGGTCTAATGTTTTCCTAACAGTTTTGTTTCTCTGCAGTAGCCCAAGGAAGATACTAGTGTTGTTTGCAGTGTATATCATGCCATCACACTACTTTGTAGTGTATGATTTGATTATATAGCAACCTTCTGCCTCTCTGGAGACTAAACAAGGATACAATACCTAGGGATTCATGATATAATAAGATCAAGAAGCATGAGATAAGGAGATATGTTTTGGATTGTATTTCGTGGATACCTAAGTTGAGGTTTGTAGTTTCTACAGAAATGATAGCATTTTGTAATACAAAATTGTTCAACTTTCTGGTATTATTACTCATGAATGCCATTTTGCAAATGTGAACAGTGATCTGTTTAGCTGCCAGGTACTGATTACTACACCTTTGTGTTACCATTTGGATAATTATGACATGAGTGGAAAAAAACCTCACAACACTCTATTCAAAGTTATATGATCCATATTTAGTTTATATATGACTGTTTTAATACTTCTGGGAAAAATCACTTCACATATACTGAATATTCTTCAGCCTGCTTCGTTCAGTAGTTCAGAGGTAGCTTGAATCCGGTTGTGTAGGTGCCTACTTTTCAATAATGAAACTTCTTGGAATATGTAGCATGAGTAGTAAACCTTCAGATGATTCTTGTTGTCTGCTCTTGCAGAACACTAGTCTGTAAAACAGAGAAGAGAAAGAAATATATAACCTATTTTTTGAAAATATTCCTAGAGTTTTAGTAATATGCATCAATGATGCAAAACTGCTCTTGGAGAAGCTGTAGAGTAACCTCAGGAAACGGGTCTGTCCCATCCAGATGCAGATATCTTATGCTTCATGCAAAACACAGCACTGTTATTTGGTCTGTAAAATGCATGTTTATAGAATATCCAATACTTTAAATGTTTTGCCTGCCGATTACTTGTAGGCTTTTGAGTCACAAACAGACAACTGATGTTCGAATAATAGGTCCAGTTGAGATGAAATTCTTTAGAACCCCATGTTTGTGCATGAGAATCAGGAGCACGGAAACATATTTTATTTTGGTTTTAGTCTGCTTTCATTGGTTGTCTATTTTCATAACTCCTCAGAGCAGTTGCTGCCCTTTTTCCCTTTCCTTTCTTACCTGCAGTATCTGTTCTTTCTTTTTTTTCCTGGTTCCATATTTTTCTCTTTTTATTTTGTGCACCTGCATCATTTTGGATTTTTCTTTCTTGTTTGGTACAAGAGGATATCCTCTTCAAGGCTGAAGTGTCATCTAGGATGATGACAGGTGGTAGGGCCGCTATTACTGGAAAAGCTAATATGATCTTCATGCCATAGTGGTTTACTTTTCACTCTTGTGTATAAGCTGTGTTTAGACTGCAAGTGTTAAAGCTTGTACTTTTCATCTGTAGCAATTTTAATGGAATAGCCTATTTCATTGTTACCTTTGCTGAACCAGATTAGAGAGCTGGGGACTGCATTTCTGTGTTTACAGAGACGTTTTCACTTTCTGTTTCTTTCTGTCTGTGTTCATGAGATTTTGTATGTTTCAGAGGTGATAGTGACAATGCATTGTGCGTTCATTAAGAGGTTAGGCTCTTCAGATACTTGATTTGTGGACTAATTTATGTACCACTTTTTGGTAGGTAGTGTTTCTTTAGGTCACTGTTTTGTTTTACCATAATATTTTCCTTCCTGCAAGTAACTTTGGTATCCTGTAATTCCCTATAACAGTTCCTTTAATAGGCCGTAAAATGAATTTACCAGTGAGTCCATCTTGCGGTTCAGAGTGGATTTGAGCATCCTGTGAACTTCTCTCGGCTACTCTCAAGTTGGCAGTGAGGTTTCTTTGTTTTTGTGTGAGGTTCCTCTGCATCTTTCTTAAAGAGACTTGGACGGGGTAGGACTTCGAGAATCCTTAAGGCAGCAAATGACTTGTGGTGTGTATGTTTCCTTAAAGCGCTTGCTCCCAGGGGTCTCCAAGAAATGCTTACAGAACCTCACAGTTTGTCAAAACTATAGACCTAGACAAGAAAGAGATCCAGTGGGATAAATATGTCTTTGTTAGGAGAGGTATTACAGTAATAAAATGAGAAAAGATACACTTAGGAGAGGCTGCAGTTATTTAGGAAGACAACAAAGAGAAATAAATGGAGAAAGGTGGTTTGGCATTTTGTGACCAGGAGTGTTCTTAGCTATACGTGTGTGGAAGCAAAGTCCAGGGGTTTTTTTTTTGTGTATAAGAATACTGATCTCAGTGTCAATAGACTTCTTGGCTGATAACTTAAACAAATTTGTATCTCCATTTTATTATGGGTGTAAACTCGTGCTTTTTGTGAAGTCATGCGCTTGCTAAGCGTTGGAAGCTCCTAAGTTTCAAAGTCTGTGAGAAGAGAGGAACCAAATTTATCAGGTGTATATTCTAGGATATAATTTTCAGCAGACCTTTGCTTTGGAAACTAAGCATTCGTGTATCTGTATCTTTCTGTGACTGAGGAATTATACAGCATATGCATCAAGATCTCATTAAGATGCCAGCATACGTTATTAGCTTGTTCAGTCTTTTATGATTTCTGGTTCATACTGTATTCCTGTTTGTATCAGGTGTAACAAATAGAAATATGGAGAACCTTATGCAGTATTTTTTTAGAGGCGTGATTGTTTTAGAGGCGTTTATAAAGCCTTTTGCATTCACAGTAAATGCTAAAGTAGTATTTTCAGTAGAACTGTGTTCTCTCCATTACTAAATGACCTTAGCCACAATGACACGTTACCAGGTCTTTGTGAAGAACCAGGCATAAACATCTAGCTTCCATCTAAAAGGATATAAAGACCTTAGCTTGCTGGAATCAGTTTAAAGTATATGAAATTACCTGATTTTTCAGTCATCTCTCGTGTGGAAAGAACCCTAGGTAATGATGCTGTTGTGATGTTTATACATATGTGCATTTATGCCCAATACCTTTCAGATGTGCTAGGAATTTTCAAGTAAACTTGATTGAGCAGTCACAGGTTCAAAGGTGCTAAGGCTCCCTAAGTTGAAGGAAAACAGCCATATAGAGGAAGGAAGGAGAAAAAAACCTAACATGTACTTTCTTTCTCCACGCCTGTTCCCCATGGAAACAAAACGTTACAGCATCAGCTGAATTCTTCTTAGTTACAGAAATATGTGTGGAAAAAAGACATGAATGTCCCAACAATAGAAGATGTCTTGCTCAGAGCACCCATGTTAATTGACGCTAAAATTGGCACCACAATAAAGCTTATATTTAGGCTGTGGCAGTTGAGCTACTCCTACGTCTTACCTTGGGCAGGCTTTCAACCAGACAACCATAGATTTTTCTGAGGAGCTGTTTTTGGATTTGTTTCATCTGTTTGTTTCTTAGTTTCTTCTTGTTGATGTGTTGTAGATCTTTCTCATCTCTTTGGTTTGTCAGACAGTGTGAGAGATCTGCTAAGTGCAGCTCCATAAATCCTTTTAGAGGATTCTTTCTTTTTGATCTGTGGATTCTCAGCTAGGCTATAGAGGGTTAATGGTACCCTTTAGTATTTGCATTCTTCCTTCTTCATCCTCTACTACTTATTATGTACTGGCTTCCTAATTTTTAAAAACATTATCTCTATC
>JBCJKH010031347.1:5000-28660 GCA_039877255.1 Loriculus beryllinus | reverse complement strand
ACTTGTGTAGTGGTGATCTTCACCAATCATTGTCATTCTATGCATACACATATACGCATAGAATATAACTGTATAACCGTGTGTGTGTGTATATATATATATATATATACACAGTTTCATTTGGGAAGTTTCTGCCTCTTCTGGCACAGTGTGGTGTTTTCTTTAGTTTTTTGTGTGTGCGAAGTAGGACAGACATTTGAAACTGAATGAATGGTAAAAGAGAGTCAAGTGGTTGTTACCGTTATCATATACATAACTTAAAGTATCAAGAAATCCATTAAAATACTTTGTCTATGGGTACAAAATTAACCATTCTTGCCCTCTGAAGGAAAAGTTATTGGAAAAAATGGAAAAGTGATTCAGGAGATTGTAGACAAATCTGGAGTCGTCAGGGTGAGAATTGAAGGAGATAATGAAAATAAACTGCCCCGTGAAGATGTAAGTACTTTATTCTTTCTTCCTATGATTAGGTTTTTACTTTCAAAACCAGTCACACTGAATCTTTTAACAAAGAATACATAGCAAAATGTATGCAGAAAGTGAGAGTTTCTGGAATGTGACTCACATGACTTAAAGTGCTTCCTTATGGCTTCAAAGAAGGGGTCGCTGTGTCATCTGTGCATCATGCAGTTTATAAGTACAGCATTCATGACCCGTGCATTCTTTTTATTAACAATAAAAACATAATGGCCAACCTCTAATGGTGGTGATGTCCATGTCAGGTAGTTTTAGGGACAGATTGTTTCAACAAAAACAAGTTTTCTAACGATTCTGTGGATATAGATAAAGCAATTTTGATTTTTTATTTTTTTTAGACTAGCATCTTGTAAATTTTATATGAAGTAGGAAGTGTTCGGGTTTTTTTTTCTGCTGAAGCAGGACTTGTTTTTTTGAAACTTTTCTCCTGTGTGTACTTCAGCTGCACAACTAATTTGGGTTTGATAATGTTAATAGTGTTTACATATTTTAAATCTATGAGAACATAAGATAAAATCTTTGAGAGGTGCTTCATCTAGTCCAGTGGCTGATTAAACCGACTTCACACTTCTTGGTAAACTCTGGGTGCTCTTAACAGCTCCTGAGATAAACCCATGTAGCAGTTGTGTTACCTGGGGGAATATAAACACTGTACGTCAAGTTACCTCAGCTGTCAGAATAGGTTGTTGGGAAAGCTGGGCATTCTTGTCCTTAATGTGTAAGCCCATACCATCACCCCAGTCTGAGCTGTTTCTAGTGCATCTTGGCACCCCAAGATTTAGTTACTATTTGTGCTTATTTGTCTCACTTACGTAATTTAAACAGAATTTTTCTTTTTCTTTCCCCCCCACCCCCAATGTAATTTTAACAGAAAGCATTGTTTTGATGATTACTTTGTTCCTGAAAATAAGATTTGACATTTTGTTTCTGTAGGGAATGGTACCATTTGTATTTGTTGGTACTAAAGAAAGCATTGGAAATGTCCAAGTTCTCTTAGAATACCACATCGCGTATCTAAAGGTAAGTGTCTTTCAGAAGAAATTTTCTGTAGAGGAAACTTTAGTTGAGTAACAGAATTTTAGGTCAACAGCTTTGACTTCAGTGGGATTTACCATTGAGAAACTGGTAAACAGTTGGTATATTGAAATTTAAGGTTCAGTGCCTTGAACCCACCCCATGCTCACAGGTATTATATAGGCCTGTGAGTATGTTGTGTGGTTACATAATATTGTTGGTGTTGAAAGGATTGGATTGTAAAGAACACCAGTGTAAGTGGGTTTGGGGAAGTGATAAGCAATTTTTTTTTTGTCTGTGCTAGTGTTCTGTTGTTCTGAAGTGAACACTTTGTTGGGGTAGGATGGAATTCCTAGTGTGACACACTCATACTAGAGAACATTTAGAACAGTCATGCATTTAAATGTGCTGGAGGGGTGGCAGTGACTTAACAAAAAGAAACTTTGCCAGTTTGCCTTTTTTTTTTGTAATTAAGTGTTATGCCTGCATGGGGCCTACAAGGATGCTGGAGAGAGACTCTTCATCAGGGATTGTAGTGATAGGACAAGGAGTAATGGGTTCAAACTTACACAAGGAAGTTCAGGCTAGATATAAGGAAGAATTGTCCGAAGTTCTGAATGCTCCATCCCTGGTAGTAATGTTCATAGCCAGGTTGGACAGACCAACATGGCAACATGGTTTAGGGTGAGGTGTCCCTGCCCATGGCAGGTGGGTTGGAACTAGATGATTTTAAGGTCCTTTCCAACCCTAACTATTCTATGATTCTATGAAAATGTGGTGAAGTATAGTTAAGGAAGGTAATAATAGTCTTTAAAACAGTCTTTCTGTGTTGTGGTTTAACAGAAAGGTTTTAAGTTTTTCCAAAACTCAAGAGACTGCGGGACTCATACCTCAATTCCACTATTTGTAGTCACCTTCAATTGGTGTTAACTTCCCCACAGACACACTGGCTTTCAGGATGACTGGTATTTTGTTAGAGAGAAGAAAGTTTCTTTATCAGCAATTGATTTTGTTTCCTTTCCTGTAGGAGGTGGAACAGCTCAGACTGGAAAGGCTCCAGATCGATGAGCAGTTGCGTCAGATTGGTATGGGTTTCAGACCCTCTTCTGCTAGAGTTCCTGAAAAAGAAAAGGGTTATACGACCGATGAGAGCACTCTCTCATCTGTGCAAGGTTCCAGATCCTACAGTGGAAGGGGGAGAGGCCGCAGAGGCCCCAATTACACATCTGGTTACGGTGAGTTTCCTTGAACATCTACTGAGTGCGTCCTCGCAATACTTTGGAATCTAGAACTGCCTCTAGATTTTGTGCTCAGCATAGTAGAGTGAAGGTAGGATTGAAAATGTACAGTGGCCGTTTTATTTTTTCATAAAGCTCAAACCACCTAATTAGATTTATGTTCTTGTTGAAGTTACATACTAAATTGAAAAAATGAGCAAACCAGACGCCGGTAAGATCTTGTCCTTCATCAGTAGTAGTTACATCATACAAAACTGGAGAGAAGGATATTCCTCAGGAGACACAAATTAAAAAAATAATTCTGGGATTAGCATTATCTGATTTGATTGAGGAGAGAAGAAGTTTGTCTGTGAGTGAGCATGGCCATCTCATGGATTCGTTTTTGAAAAGTAAACCAAAGTAACTTATTTATTCAAGAGATTTTCTGATGGATTTTTAAATTAAGGTGGCACAGCTGTACAATGCCCTAGAGGTGTACATGTCCCCTATTCAGTCACCAGCAGCTCCCCAAATGGTGACAGTCTGCATTTCAATATAGACACATCTCACAAAGAAATATAGGTGTTCCAGTAAACAAAGGGGCGGAAAAGCTGTCTGTTTAATACAGTAAATTATTGTTGCTCATTTACATGTAGCTTACTTCTGTTACAAAATCAGACGCCACCTCCTTTTGGAATTTACAATCTGTCACTAGCTCTAGCTGCCAGGACTGTGCCATGCTGGTCAGGTTTATTCTAATGATAATGCTGATGTTTGTAATGTCTTTTTTTTTTTTTGCCTCTTTCCCTAAGAATTGTTTGATTAAACTGCAGTGAAAGCTGTTTATGTACACACAGACTTCCATTTCAAAAATTCTCTCCCTTCCCTTTCCCCACCCCCAAAGAAAAGAAAAAAAGGCAAGAATTGCAGGTTAGGAGCATCTGGTTCTATGTATCTTTACTCCAGAATGGTTATTTGGGTGTTCCTGGATGCTTCAAATGAATGGTACGTGTTGAGTTTTCAAGTAGTGTAAGGCTGTGTGGGTTTGGTTACCTCAGAGGGGGCAAGATACTCCAGATGCTGTTGAATACAAATGGTTCAGTTGTTCAAGGCAGCATCCCAACAGGCAGAAGAGGTTGCTAAGCAACAGCCATCCGCTCTAAGGTGGCAAAGTTGTGCCTGGGAATTTCAGAGCAGTTGCCTAGAAATAGCAACCAAATGCCTGCAGTGCGACACAAAGAGAGGGAGCACCATTTCATCCTTGGCTTATCTGTTTATGGAAGTTACAGTTTTGCATGTTGTTACAAACAGAAATGTGGGTAACTTTTGCTCTGTATAGTTCATATGTTCATATATTTTTAAATATGAGTGTGTATAGTATAAAATTATATATGCCCTTACATGCTTTTAGAAGTTTATATTACTATTCTGTATTTATGCATTTCAATCTGTATTTTAGATATATGTAACCAGCCATGCTGGTTAGAAGACTTCTATGAGGATATGAAACTAGAATACAGTGCCAAATTTCATACTGATTTCCAATTTTCTTTTCCTTCCTGTACAAGGTACAAACTCTGAGCTCTCTAATCCCTCTGAAACAGAATCTGAGAGAAAAGATGAACTTAGTGACTGGTCCTTGGCAGGAGAAGATGACAGAGAAAGCAGGCACCAGCGTGACAACAGACGACGTCCTGGAGGACGAGGACGTAGTGTGTCTGGAGGACGTGGGCGCGGTGGACCTCGTGGTGGGAAGTCATCCATTAGCTCTGGTACTGTGTTTCACATGTATCTTGAGCTTAGTCCTTCTGCCTGGCAATTTCCTGTAGAACTGGTATTTTAAAGTACTCCTTTTTTGCATTATAATCTGAATGTATTGGATTTCAGTAGAGATGTACAATAGTTTTCTGTCATATGCTATATTGTTAGATTTTTATCTTCTATCTTTTCCTTCCTCTACTACACACACACAATAATCATATTACCACATTTTATAAATCTTGGGCATGTTACCTATGGCTGCTCTGTGTTAAGCTTATGCTTAAATACAGAAGAGATCATAGGATGGAAATTTTCCTATACTTTCATCAGAATTTACTGTGACAATTCCTGCTACTCCAGCAGCATCTGAAGTCCCATGCTGCTGTGAAACAAAAGGTGTGTTTTACACATTTCACAGCTTTGAGTGGAAGTTCTTTAAGTGTCACCTTCAAAATCTTTGCGA
The DNA here is from genome assembly GCA_039877255.1 of Loriculus beryllinus. NCBI lineage: Eukaryota > Metazoa > Chordata > Aves > Psittaciformes > Psittacidae > Loriculus > Loriculus beryllinus. Next base: position 23,728 of record JBCJKH010031347.1, on the reverse strand, counting down.
TGAAGTGGTGCAAGTGCCTGTCGTGGTGCCTTACTGCTGGGTTTGGAGTCATAGAGGAGCTAGCATGAAATCATAAATACTGTAGTTCTGTGTACTAGACCTTGTTGTAAGGTTGCTCTCTATTGAAACTTTCACACGCAGGTGTGAGTCAGCTTGGAAATCAAATTAGATGCAGTGGCAGTATCTTAGGCCTAAACTTCTTTTTGTTTGTTCAGTGCTTAAAGATCCGGACAGCAACCCTTACAGCTTGCTTGATAACACAGAGTCAGACCAGACTGTGGACACTGATGCTAGTGAGTCTCACCACAGTAGTAACCGCCGCAGGAGGTCGCGTCGGCGAAGGACTGATGAAGATGCTGTTCTTATGGATGGGATGACAGAGTCTGATACAGCTTCTGTTAATGAGAATGGTTTAGGTATGTAAACAGTTAGATAATAGTCCCAGAACAGGCTAAGCAAAAATGGTTGTCCATGTAAGTGTAGTGAAACAATCATTCATTTTTGTTAGTGAGAAGTCACTGTTCCATTAAAGTTTGCTGTCTGATTAAAGAAAGACTTCTTCCACGGCAGTGCCATGGAACAAATCAGTTTGCTGAGCTCTACTAGTATTTTCGTGTGCCTTTTTTTTTTGTAAAAACTGTCTGACGAGACACCCAAGGCTAGCCTGTTTGTTTGCCATTAGTACTGCTGTTTTTCGTGCAGACAGTACTGTTGGATCAGTGTTCTGTTTTGTTCTGGGTAACCTCAGTCTTGTGAGAAAGCTACATAAGTAGCAGTCAGTTTGTCTCTACCCAGCTTCTGCTTAAGTACTTACTGGGACAAGAATATAATCTGTTTGTTAATACTTGTAGGGGGGAAAAAAAAAACCCCAACAAAATCAAACCCTCTTCTTTCATGGGTTATGTGGCTACAATTTGACATATGGTTACTTACTTAATAAATGAAATCTGAGGTCATTAAGCATATGTCTAAATGTTTTAATAAGCCAAGAGCAAAAAGTAAACTCTAGCTTTGTGTTACTGTGTATGCTTTTCATATAAAGTAATGTTTTTCTTTCAGCCTGTCTTGTTTAGCCTGTGTCTGTAACATAAGCTATTTTAAATGCCCCATGCTGCAACTGAAGAATTTATTTATTTATTTTATCATCAGAAATAGTTCATGGTCAACTTTGCAATTGCAGATGATAGTGACAAAAAACCCCAGCGACGCAATCGTAGCCGCAGGCGTCGCTTCAGGGGTCAGGCAGAAGATAGACAGCCAGGTAATTCGAGTGGAGCTGTGGGTAATCTCAGGTCGAAAGCATGAGAGAATGTTGTGTCTGCTGTTTTACATAGAGCTGCGTAATATCAAAAGGTTACTCAATAACTAATAAGACTACTAGATAAAGATAAAAGACATTTCTTCTACTAGGAGAACTTAACAAAAGTTCTTAATCTGTCTAATGAAACTAATTTACAATATCTAACTCTTTGCTTGGACATAAGAGTTGCGCTTCTGATCTGGTTCTAGCTGAGGTCAATAGCCAGGCTGCTGTTGAGTTCAGTGCTCCAGGACCCAGACAGACGCGAAGGCTAGCGGCCTGCGCTCACGTGCATCTGTGCGCTTGCACCGAACGTGACACAACCTTTTCAGTACTGGCTGAGCAGCAGGAAGTTGGAACAGCAGGATGCAGGTGTCCTGGTGGAGCACTGTGAGGGAACTCACGTGGGATCGACCAGCCCTGTGCCTGCATCGAACTGCTGCTATCAGTCCTCAGCTTTTGTCCATATTTAAGTCATCTGCAAATTGAGGGTGGGGAGGAGGAATTTAAATGAAATTGCATGTTTCCAGTTTTCGTTGTTGTGGCTTGTTGCATTTCTTTTGTGTGTACTAACACTTGAAATGTTAATGATAAACCAGCTAATTCCCGGTGTAATGCCCCATATAGAAAATGCTTGCATACCCATGGCGTGAGGTAGTAACAGAAGGTCTTCTAGATTGACAGGTTCAAAATTGCACCCATATTTGTCTTCCTTATATCTGTGGTGCTCATACAACATTTGTTTCAGAAGAAAAAAAGTTGTTGTATTACATTTAACTAAAACTCTGTGAAAGAAAAAGAAAAAAACCCAAACACACACCACCCCCACCCCACCCTAACCACCACCCCCCATCACCCGCTAAATAAACCCATCCAAATGAAAAGTAACCCTTTACTTTTCAACATCCGGTTTTGTAACAGTCATAGGAGTTCATAAAGGGGCAGGAAAAAATAAAAATGGATTTCAGCTTTTAAGAAGCTAATTTCAGCGAGCAATATAATGAGATATTGGTCCTCCCTCCAGAAAGCTGTGGTGTTCATCTTTTAAATTCACGTATTCAAAGAACAGAATTTCCCAAAGACAATTTCTCCTTTTTTTCTTTCCCCCTTGTTGATATCTTTATTCAAGATACCATTTTCAGTTTGCATAATAAATATTTTTAAATGCAACAGTAAGAGCAGTGGTAGTCAGTTATACTGTCTCTGTGAAAAATGCTCTAAAAAATTAATCTCTTCATAAGACTTAGTAAGTGTATAGCAAGAGGACTTCAAGACAGGAGGAACTCCCCTGGTGCTAACAGTGTAGTCCAGTCCTTTGGTTGCATTATTTGATTTACGTTGTTACATGTTTTCAGTTCCTATTACGTATATGACTATTAAGAATTGGTGTCTGACACTGTGCATAAAAGGTGCGCTGTGATGTAAAGGTGCACCTTTACATCACAGGAGCTGGGTACAGAACCTCATTTTAAAGAAAAGGCTTTCCTTGTGAAGAAAGTCACTTGGTCTTGATCATGATAAAAGGAGCCAGTTGTAAGAAGTCCACTTAGAGAAGTGGGGAAATTCCTGTGTTGTGCTTCCTGTTCTGATGTAGGTTTCACGCACAGTCATTCCTAAAGCCAAAAAAGCAGTTTACCTGAGTGCATGATATACTAAATGCAGCTGACTGTGCTGTTCAACAGACAATGCTTGCCAATTCTGATGTGCAGTATCTCATCGAAAGTACGAGCATGTACGTAAATTCGTAATATTACATATTCTAAAGACAAGAGTTGACTCCCAGTTGGTGTGGTTACAAGAGGGTGGGATAGGGCAAACCCCAGGCTGCATGAACATGTGTTGGGGTCGTGAGACAAAAAAGGGGTTAGCAAAGCCCTGGCCAGCATTCATTAAGTGTAGCCGTAACAGCCCAGGCATGGCTGTCCTGCCTTTGAGTATGGGCTCGCTCATGCAGAGCTGCCAAGTGTCTGTGGTGTTCCAACACACACCACAGTTACCCCAGCCACCTGCCCACCAGCCAGAGTTAACTGTGTGGATTGCGTTCTGAATGCCAGGAGGAGGGTGAGTTCTCTTGCCAATTGCTTCATGAAATAAGAAAGATTTGAATGCTACTTTATTGTGATTACTCAGACCCTCCCCCAGTTCCTTTCATATTTTAACTTCCCTTCATTTCATTACTGTGAAATTCTTTGTTACTCGAGATGGTAAAACCCCAATGACAAACACAGTCAATAGTTTAAAGAGCCTGCAGTCTGATCTCTTCAAGGCCAGTCTAGAAAGCCCCACTAAAATTTACAATTGGGCCAAAATTATTAATTTAGTAACTTTAAAATTCTACCTCCAGATATCACCTTACCACAGATTTTATTGAAAGCTGTATTTAACAGAACCAAATTGATCCTTGCTACGTAGTTGATACCTGTAAGTGTGAAGGCCTTTTGTGAGAGTCCCCAGTTATAGCATAGCTTGCACAGAAAAGAGATGTGAAGCTTAATGAGAATTCTGATGTGAGCATCACTTTAATTTTTTTTCCTTAAACAGTAACAGTAGCTGATTATATATCACGAGCTGAATCTCAGAGCAGACAGAGAAACCCTCCAAAGGAGACACTAGCCAAAACCAAGAAAGAAACGGTAAGATCTTTCCTTTTTCCCCTTTTTTTTTTTTTTTAAATGGTTATTTTCTGTTTTCCTCATCTCTTGCAGCAGAACATTAAGGGAATGCTTCATTTAGATTGTTCGCACTTGACTAGAACTGTGTTTGGGTTCAAGAATAAATCATTAAAAGCAAAAATGGCCCAGAGTAAACAGAACTGCTGTTGACTTACAGACTGCCATTGAAGACTTTATGCTCAAACTAAGTCTAGGGTAATATTCAAACTAAATCTTCACACATTTTAAACTACTGCACTTAATAATGTAACACTACATAATAAAATGTAAAAATTACTCATGGATGAGTCCTGAAAAGTAATCCCTAGAACGCATTATGGATCATTAAGATTCTAGAAAGCATGTTTAGTGACTGGTACAAACCATTTTAGAAAGAAATAATGTTACAAAGATTGTAGATTTGAGACCTGTTCTCCTTAAAGTATCAGAGTGGTGTTAAAAGATCATAAAAAATAATATCCAAATTCCTTTACTCCTGAAGTGATGCTGAACTTGCTGACACAAGTTACATCTGAGGTTAGCAAAACAAGGTCCACTGCTGTACGATTAACAAAAACCAACTCTTAAAATAGACAATGAAAGGGGCGTGAAACTCCACTTGTCAGGTAGCTTCTTCGTTGAGTTTGACAAATGAAGTGAAGCGTTCTGGGTCTGCTGGGACTGTGCCTCCTCAGGGTTACTTTGGCATTGTTTCCTTGCAAGTGTTGGTACAGCAAGTGTCCTATATATAAAGGGCAAGCTGAGTAACAAGGTGCTGTCAATGGCAGGGCACTAGCACAGGCTGGCAAGAGGTGTTTCCTATTGCAGAACTGCAGCTGAGCCAGAGCGAAACTTAGATGACACTGTATATTTATAATATCATCCTGGTTTTGTTTTTTCAAGGCAAAAGATGCTATTGATGAAAACAGCCCTTCTGAAAAGGCAGTGAATGGTCCTGCTACAACTTCTGGGGATGAGCCTTCTAAAGTACAGCACACTCCTGATGAGAAGAAGGTTACTGTTCAGGAGGATGGAAACAATCAAGAAGAAGCAGTGCTGAATGGTGTTTCATAAACTGAAGTCCCTAGTTTACAGTTCTTCTACATTACATTTAAAATAGTGCTTGTATAAGCTTGCCAAAGATAGAATATGGATCGCCAGTCTTGACACCGCACTTTCAGTTCCTCCATTTTGGAATACAGAAAGGGGAGGGATCCTGAAGAAATCATATGTTAAACATACTTTGACACCTACTGTGTTATAAATATATCATCAGATGTGCCTTGAGATAGTATATGTAACATTTAAATAAACAAAATTGCTGGCTATAGGAAATGTTATTTTGTTTTCAAAATATGGCAAAGATGTGAGGGGGATCCCTAACATAATACTCTTTATGAAAGCATTAGCTGCTTTTGTTACATTTTTAATAATATGCAACCACTTCTTCACCTGAGGAATACTAGAAAGAAATGCAGTCTAAAATATTTTGCACTGAAATGTAATTTCTCCATTAGTTTAGTCTGGAAACTGGTCTGTTTTAATACATGTTTTTTAAATGCTGTATGTAGAGGAAAAATCTGCAGACCACTGGAATACATTTGTTAAATTCTCATAATCTGCAGGGATACTGGGTGACATTGGCAGTGACTGTTCTACATTGAGGCTTTGTTTGGTTTATTTATTAAACTGTACAGTATTTAAAAATCAAACATAGCTTTAGTTAACACTAAGCTGAATTAGTCATGTCCATTAAGACATAACCTGAACTACTGAAAAGATCAATTTCCAGAAAGTTTATTCTGTATAAACTACATATGTTAGTCCTTAGTAGAGTATTTTTATTTTTGTTTTGGTTGTTTGATGTGCAATATGTTTTTTTTGTATGCTGGTAGTAAAATAAACTTTGATCTTCCATCTGTTGACTGTTTCTATCAGAAATTTAAATTACTTTAAGGATTACTGTAAGGATTTCAAGCTGTTGCCACAATTGGAACTTACCTTGCAAGGCAGCTTGAACCTTTCACTCTTACTTTTGTAAGAGTTTTTAATGTGCTAATCTTCCATTCTTTATGGTGATGATGTAAAACATCAGTGAAGTCTAAAATCAGACTTCGTGTCTTGGAGAGTCACATAACCTGACTAACATATATAGGAATAAATGCAGATGTTGTTTGTGATTAAGTTGGAAGTGTGACACACTAACCCCTCTTCTCAGGCACATGAGCAGTGAAGCAGAAGACACAGGTGTGGAAAAACATCTGGGTAGCAGTGAGATGATATAAAAAGAGCAGACAGGTACCACTGAAGGTGTGCTGACTTCAGAGATAAAAAAGATATCTTACCTGATTTTGTCAGAAGCAAGGAAGGACGAACACAAGTATTCAGAGCCAGCCATGACTCCAGCGGCTGCACCTGATGCAGCTGCAGAAGCACTGTACCAGCTAGAACAGGGTATTTCATGTAAGGAGATGTGCAGCTTTCAGTATGAATAAGGTGTTGACACTCACTGACAATGTTCCCTCCAGGAAAACAAGTAGCATTAAATTGCTGTAACTCAGCCGCAGGAGTGGACAGAATATGAAAACCATGGAAGCAAAAAAGTGCTGTTTAAAAAGGTAGTATTCCCTGGCAGGAACAAACTTCTGCATATGGCTTGTGATGCACCTGCTCTGGAACCACTGCATGGCAGTGTTCTAGCTGTGCTTTTCGCTCCATTTTAAATCTGTAGTAAAGTGAAGTAACTGTTCCCTCCATCCTGGTTTTAAATGTTTTCCATTTCATACTCGCACTACTGATTTGATCCTCTTTGGAAGGCCCAGAACTCCTTCCTATTGTAATACTTGTTAAATGGGCTGTAAGGAGCAGCAATGCAGGCAAAGAGGATGTGAGAGCACTTAACAGTTGTACTCTGAAGTAGAGGCATACCAGTGCTCAGAAACCCACCATATTTATTACCAGAGGGGTGTTAACCCTTGCAGATGCTGTAGAACCCAGCAGGGTTACCATCATTGCAGAAGGCTGGCAGGATTTGTAGAGTACGGCTGAACTCACTGGCTGTAATTTGTATAGTTGGGCACTGTGCTGCACAACAGATTCAGCTTAGAGATCTTTCATGGTTGATGTAGACTTCCTGTTCCCCAGTTATAAATACAAACCTTATTATGTGAAGTCTAGCTTTGTAATGTAGGATAATGTATAGAACTGCAGTACTTAATACAAATTTTGAATTTATTAAATACTACAAAATTCATTAAAAACTGAAAGTTACTAAAAAATCTGGGACGTTTCAGACCCATCAACAATGCTGAAGAAGCTCAATCAACCTTGTTATTCACAAGGCAAAGACAATCTAGTGTGTAGTTTCCTATACTTTATTTCTTCAGCCATAGACAACCACATCTGTCCAATCCTTCCCATCAAATGAATCCTCTTGGTTTTTTCCACCCCCTCCCCAAACCAGTCCCTTGTGCTGCCTTTGGCATGTGGAAGAACAGTACCATGAACTTTAAACATAGCTACTTGAACAAAAATTAGGTAACAGCAAGGAAGTCTGGTAACATGCACTGACCAAACCACTTAGTACTCTTTTACACTGAAAACAGTTCTGAGTGGCAGATTTTGCTGCTTAATAAAGAACAGCTATGAAAAAAAAAAAACCTGAAGTCTCGCTCGCTCACATACTTCCCCAAAAAGTGACGACAAAGTGCATGGGGAGGGAAGTACCTCCCTGAATTCATATTTCCAGCTTCATTTATATTAAGCCAAAGACTGACATTAGAACTTTTCTTAAGCCATTTATCAAAAATAATCATTTGCATGGACAAACCCTCTGGTTTTCTCATTTTTTTGCCTGGTCTTCCAATAAATCTTTAGCTTCATTGATTTTGGCTGCTACATATGGAGAGCCACCTAGAAGAAAGATAACCTCATGTCACCTCAAGTGAAAAAAAATTCTCCTTCTGCAGTGTTACTAATGCCACAGTACATAGGAAAAGAAGAAGATGATCTGAAAATTATTCACAGTAAAGTGAATTATTCACAGTAAACTGTTACAGCTGAAGCCCTATCAGTTTACATCTGCAGTAGCCAGGTGGGCAGGCAGCACCTTCCCGTCGGGTTGGTTTTGGTTAATTGGAGTGGGTCATAAATGAACACTGGTTGTTAACGACTTAGTGTGAAGTTTGTTGTGAATACAGCAGCATCAAACTATCAAGTCTGCAGATAAACCTTTCCCCCCAATTCAAGGCCAATGTGTGAACTGCTGCGGTACCAGCAGACTGGTTTGGTTCATAAACACAACATGCTTCCAATGATACTGAAAAGAGAATCCACTATGCAAATGCTTTGAAGTTGTACCTGACCCTGCCATTTACTAGTACTGGAATTATTCCCTTTATCTGAAGTTAACTTACTTAGGTCATCCATCCCTGGTGGTGTTCAAGGCCAGGTTGGATGAAGCCTTGGGTGGCACAGTTTAGTGTGGGGTGTCCCTGCTTATAGCAGGGGGGTTGGAACTAGATGATCTCAAGGTCCTTTCCAACCCAAACTATTCTATGATTCCATGTAAAAAGTGAAATGCCCCCAGCAGTTATCGGCTACATGCATTTATTCAGTTAAGTTAATTTTGAAGTTAACTTCCGCTAGGTATTCTCTGTGAAAGGCATAGCTCAAGGATTAGTTTGGATTTTCGTGCATGTAAGTAAAGTAACGAAGTTCCATGGTCACTTTAAAGGAAGTATTTTGCCTTTTAAGTGAAGATTAAGTTAACTGCCAAGCACTATCGTGATTTTGACTCACACAAACTAAACAGAATGCAAAACAGGTATAGGTGCCTCAAGTTACTAACTTGAAGCATAACTAGATTCTGAGCCTTCAGAGTACCACAAATGCAAATATTTCATAGTTTAGTGTCTTCGGACACAGAAGGCTCAATACTTGCTATTTACACTGAATTGCCCATGCACTCAAATGAACTCACACACAGTACATAAAGCAGAGAAATATACTCTGCGCTTTCATCTAAAATTAAGATAATTTTAAGTCTTGTTTTAACAAATCGTATTTTAACCCAATGCACACAGAAGATAGAGCAAGTGACAGCTGATCTGCTGAAACTGCCTGCTTGCTTTAGAGCATTCAAACACAAAAATATGCTCCACATTAAAGCACCCTAAAATTTGTTTTCACTCGTTTTCTGTTGTTCTTTTTTTCCAGTAGCTGAGGTAGTCACGTGTCACTTTTTCCCAACACAGTTCTACTAACGTGTTAAAAACATGAATTAATCAATGTGACTTTACTTACCTTTATCTGGATGATTCAGAAGCATTATTCGTCTATGAGCTTCTCTGATTTTACTTCTGTTTGCTGTAGGGCTTTAGAAGAGAGAGAAAAACTGATTTAAGGGAACTTCACAAAAACACACACACACACACACCAGTCAGCACTTTGTCTTATCCAGAAACCCTCTGGCTTACATGTATGTGTTTCTTTTGCTGTTACTGACATGTAACATCTAAGTTGTGGGGAGGGCTGCCAAAGTTTTTTCCAAGCACTGCATGCTGAAGAGGACATGCCACAGCAGTCTAATATGGTTTGGGTCATTCACACAGTTGAAAAGAAACACAACTATGTTCTAACATTTTACTGTGTCAAATTCCTCAAGGTTGGAGGACAACAAATAAAATTTGCTCTTGATTTAAAAAAAACAAAAAAAAAAAACCATAACAACAAACTGTCTGTACACAAACTTCAGGCAGAAGTTGCCTTCAAACAGAAATGGTTCTTGTTCTCTATCTCATTAGATATACTTGTGTACCTGGTCTTAAGTTTCTTTAAACTCAGGCAGGGCCAGCTACCATACTTGTATCTAAGGTATTCAGAATAAGTGATGAATTTACTCCACATGCAAGGAGTAGGTTTGCAGCACCTTCACACTGCAACCATCTGAGATGCACCACAGTGACACAACTCACAAGCAACCAGTCCAAATGTGTGCCCCAAGCTGAGCAAAGCCTGAGGCTTCCTGAACATGGCACATGTGGCTTTGGAATGTGACAGGGATTTGCAGACATACAGAAGTCCAGCTAGAGGTAGCTTTAAGCAAGGTAACATGCCACCAAGAATCCCAAATAAGTACATAAAATCCTGAAAGGCCACTTCATGTCTTCTAACTTGCAGTGACACTCCCAGAGGAAGACGGGCCTAGGACAGCCTTCAGCATCAAGAATTACATCCTATTCAATCTAGGCCAGCAATCAGGTAACACTGTGGTCTTCTTTTGATTTCTAATAAATTTCCTTTTACCTCACTCCTAGTATTAAAGCTGCTTCTCGTTTAGTCATTTTGGGTTCAAATCCACCTCTGTAATAACCACTGAAGTCCTGAAAGAGAAAACACCTTAGTTTAAAAAACACTAATTTTTAAGTTAATTGGTTAAAACAGCTCATTATTACATTAGTAGCTGCTGAGCTTTTAGTCTGTAAGAATACTGCAAAGCTTTTTTTGAGTTTGTAATAAATACAGCTGAAGTAGAGGAGCGTTATTTATGAGTACTTACTCACCAAAACAAGTTCTTTATTAGTCAACCTCCACCAGAACTGCTGAGATTAATTCTACTATTATGGACAAAATTATCTTTAGCATTAGAAAACACACCAATGCTACAGAGACAATAGTCTGTGGATATTTCACCAAGCAAACTCTTAAACAGAAAGATGTTTCTGATAAAACAAAAAACTTACAGGTTTTGGTAGGTTCTGAAGTGCTTGTTTTACTTGTGGCTCCATTTGTTTCATAGCTTTTAGTGCATAGCGACCTTAAAGAAATCAGTGTTGAACATGGCTAAGTGTAACACTTCATGAAGATTTAGCAATTCAGTGCAACTGGTAACTTGTGGATTAGAATAGGAATGAATTTTTGGGGATATAAAAAAAATTTACTTTGACCTTCCGTTTAATCACAGCCATGTTTCCCAATACAGGCTCTCTGAAAAGAGTATCCTGTATCAGCTATTGAACTACCTTAAAATTCGTCCATACTGAAGCAGGCAATGGTTAAGTACAACTGGGTGTTCTGTGTTCTCCCATCATCTACAAACCTGCAAATCCAGCTGCTGCTATGGTCAGGCCAACCGCCACCATTGTACTGGCCTGCACAGGGAACACATAAAGCACCTGTTTACCAAAGGAAAAGACAAAAAACCCACCTGGCAATCTCTACAGCAGGTCAATATATATTTAAACCCGCATGACTAGGGGAAATTAGTCATTACATTATTTACTCCAGCTATGCTGCTGTAGATGAGCTTAGGGGCACGGCGACATTGGGCACAGCTGCTGCTGGCAGCGGGGCCGGGGCTCCGGCGCACCTCGGGAGCAGTGGGAACCCCCCAGCTGCGGGAAGGGGACAATCGCAGCCTAGCACCACAGTCTCGCTCGACGGCTCCACTTTAACCCCGGAGTACCGCGGCCGAGGTAGGAGACCATGGCTCCGCCGCGGCCTGTGCGGAGCACCACCGTCCCGCGCGGCCCCTGCCTTCTCGGTACTACGGCCGAGCCGAGCCAAGGACGACCCGAGCTCCTCGGCCAGGGGAAGGGCCTAGGAGCTGCCGGCCCATACAGAAGCAGCGCCCGGTTCCTACAGCGAGCCTCAGCGAGCCCCACCGAGCCCCAGCCCTGCCCGCACTCACCATAGCCGCACCGGCGACCGCCGGGACGAGTCCACGGAGGACCCCACTCGCCGTACGGCACCCGGGCAAGCCGCAAAGACACCTCCAGCTGTCGTAAAGCGGCGCGGGGCGGGGGGGGAGCTGCGGACACAGCCCCAGGGCAGGCGGCAGTGGCCGTGGTGGTGGCGGCCGTGGTGGTGGCGGCCGTGGTGGTGACCGTGGTGTGTGAGAGCCGGGGCCGGCTTGTGGTTGTTGCTTGTGGTGCGGCGGGGCGCGGTAGGACAGCGGAGGAGCCCCGGGGGCGCAGGCCGGGAGCAGAGCAGGGGCAGCCACTACAGGGACCTCTTCTTGGGGAGAGAGAGCGTTTACAGCTCGGGGCGGGCACATTTGGAGACATCCGGTGCTGTGCGGCAGGCGCGGTCCGACGTGGGGCTGGCACCGGCGGGTGCCGTGCAGAGGCTGGTGTGTGGGAGAGGTCTGCCGGTGAGCGTGAGCCGTAACTGCTGCGAGAGGGACAGCACAGTGCTGCGGCGTCAGGAAAATGATAGTACAGTCCTTACTCTTGATGCAAATAAGCGATTGGTTTCGTGATCTAGAGCCTCTTCACACAGGAGGCTTGTTTGTTAGAAAAAGTAGGGGGGTTGCCATTTTTTTCTTTTATTCTGTTCCTTCTCTGTTCACCCCGTTTTTCCATGAGTTGTGCTTTTGCTGCCTGCTCTCCGTGCCTGGTGCATTCATGACCCCTGAGCATTCCAGTGCGGATGGCTGGAGCTGTGGTGGTGTTGGCACAGTGCGCAGCTGTCAGGCAGTCTGCAGACACATCCTACCAGGTGTGGGTTCCAGATGGACAAGCTCAGTTACTTCGTTCCTGGAGATTACTACAAAGTGAGGGAAAATTACAGACCTGGCACGTGTATTTGAGTGTTACTAATAACACAGTGTCATCTGTTAATACAGTGTTGGATGCAGCACAACAGTTGAGTGTCCTGCCTGTCTGTAGTTCTAGTCAGAAGTCACAGTTCTGGAAACAGACTAATGTGTAGTAAACAGCAAAAGCCTTTAGCCTGAGGTCACAGCTCAAAGCTCTGTGTGTTACTGGCTGATGCTTAGTCTGCAGAAGTGAAAAGCTTTAGTGTCATCCTCTGTGCTTGTAGAACATGTCTGTGTCCTCATGGGCTCCGGGACAGCCAAGTGATCGAAGGCTTTTGGTTGCTTGAGGCCTCAGACTCACAAGCCCTCACATAAGTAGTTCAGTGTGAGGGCTAATTCTTGGCTAAGCAGCTTGTAATTTTGCTGGCTTTTGCAGTGGAAGGTAGAAATTTTCTTTTCTGCTGTATAATTTCTGTGAGTACTGAGTTCACTTTGAATATGTCATAATTTCAGTTTGAGCTTGAATTGGTTTGTTTTGTTTTTCACTACAATTTCAAGTGCCCAATTTGAGGTAATATTTGGAGGTAGTTTTCTGTCTCTTTCTTTCCCTGTCATATAAATAACACTCCAAGGAAATAATCTGCTGTCTTTTAAAATGGGTAAAAGACAGATTCTTGGTTAAGGCATTTGTACTGTTGTACAGTGGAGATGGAAATAAAAGGAAACTTTCATATTTAATAAAGGAATCAAAGCCAATCATTGCAGAGCAGAAAGCTGTGACATCCTGCAAGACAATTTTAAACATAGGGGAGATAGCTAATGAAAAAAACCTAGGTATTTGGGTTGTCTGTGGGTTGGTTTTTTTTTTGGGGGGGGGGGGGGAGAGAGAGAAAAAAACATCTATAGATATGTATAGGTCTGGTAGCTAATTAGATTTTCTTCATATGTAGAAGAGAATTTGGTTTTGAGATGGTTTTCCCTTTGTCCCTTTTCTAGCAAACAAGGGGTTAGAGCTGTGCATAAAAGGGGGGTACTGGCTGTATGTGAGTTGACTAATGTTTAATTTTTCATACCATCTAAACCAATAGAGACAGGGACTCCTTCCCTGTAATTAATTACATGAGGTTTGATTTTTCCATCTTGACAGAGCCTTTTACTAGATTCAGATCCAGATCTTGGTGGCTTTCAGGAGAAAACTTATCTGCAAGGGGAATTTATTTTCTTTCTTTACTGGCTTTCCTGAGTCCCCATTTAGAAGAATCAGTAGCTCTACTGGCAAAGGGGATTTTGCAGATGTATACTTAGTTGTTCTTTCTGTTGTAGGATTTCTCATTTTTTAGAGAAAAAGGGTTATGAGATGTGCCAACTTCCACATGGGTTGGGAACTTTTTAATAACGTATCTAACCCTTCTCTGACAATACTTTTAAAGAAAAACCAGAAAGGGCGATCTTGAGAAGCTTCTGCTTGTGCAAGAGATTTCATCTTTACTGAGGAGAAAGTAACTTCCATCTGCAAGTGGGAAAGCCTGGCAAGAGGGATTTGTATTATTGGTATATTTGATACCAGCAATTGGACAATACTGTTGGTTGAGCCTAGAGATGGAATAAATTTTATTACTATTATTAAATCATTTATAATACAGCATTCCAAGATGAAATATCACAATTCCTTTAAAATATGCTGTATCTATTTTTACTTCATAAGACAATCCAAACTTCATGTCTTACCACTGTTTGTTGCACTTCCCTGTAGGAACTAAAGGAGAACTAGCTCTGTCCCAGTTTGGACATCACTGTGGGTACATTATATTGGATGAAGAATACAAAGCCAGAGGTACAAAATGCCATACTTGTTAAGAAAGAGGATATCTGGGAGGCTTCTAAGGTGTTTTGAGTGTGGTCTTTTTTCAGGGCTGCTTCTTCAAGTACAAGTACCATGTGTTTCTAGAGGGCGTATGATACATAAAATATTCTTCTACCTTCTGATAGCTGAGGGGATGTCCTGGTTTCAGCTGAGTTATGGTTATTTTTCTTCCTAGTAGCTGGTACAGTGCTGTGTTTTGACTGTAGTCTGAAAATAATGCTCATAACACACCAGTGCTTTTAGGTGCTGCTGAGAAATGTTTATTCTGTTCAAGGACTTTTCAGTCTTTCATGCTCTGCCAATGAGGAGGGGCACAAGAAGCCATGAGGAATTAGAGACAGGACACCTGTCCCAAACTAGCCAAAGGGGTATTCCATCCCACAGCACGTCATGCCCAGTATATAAACTGGGGGGAGTTACCTGAAAGGGACTGATCGCTGTTCGGGTCGGGCTGGGTATCAGTCAACGGCTGGTGGGCATTGCTTTTATGTATTGTGCATCACTTGTGTTTATTGGGTTTTTTTTCCTTCCCCTTTTTAGTTTTATATTCTCTCCCCTTATTTTCCTTATCATTAGTAGTAGTATTAGTATAGTAGTATATTGTACTTTAGTTACTCAACTGCTCTTATCTCAAGCTGTGGGTTTTCCATTCTTTCAATCTCCTCCCCAACTTGCCTAATGAGCTGGGGAGAGGGAGCAGCTGTGTGGTGCTGAGTTACCAGCTGGGTTTAAACCATGACAGGAGAAAAACAGTTGCTTTCTCTTCCTTAGCACTGTTTCTAGAGTAGTTTGGCATGGGTGCTGGATGTCAGCTGTTGTAGCTTTTTACTGACCATGTACCTAAACAAGGCCACTAAGCTTTCCAAATCTGTATTAGTGTTTAAGTAAGTTTTCTGTGCATAGATTTTCAAATAGCCACTCTGTGCTTGCCTAAATCTGTTCCATTTTCCTCCTCTGCTGCTCATAAAATCTGTATGCAGTGCAGAAAGGAGCTGGGTATTTAAAAGCTGTGTTTAAGTTCATGTCAGTTCATATTTCAACACACAAAGTCAGTAAACATTTATGTAGCTGAGTAGCTTTAATAACAAGTACTTGAAGGATCTGAGCTGTGATATGTTATTTATGAAACTGTAAGGTTTATTAATTATTACTTATATATAGGTTGAGTTCTCCAGAAACTAATCATCTAGATGCCCCTCTTAGCAAATGGTGTTTTAATTCTTGCCAAATGCTGAAAGTTGATTTTGTTCAGGTTCTGTACATAAATATTAATCTTGTGCTCGTGACACAACAGGTAGCTTCATGGTTTTTAAGCCTTGTTTTTCAGGCTAGTACAGCTAGAGCTTTATGGCCATGTTGGTGGCTATATATACGTGGGGCACCATGCTGAAGTAATAGTTACTTCTGCTGTTTATAGGAAGCAAGAATTGGGCATCATGAGGAATATAAAAATCAAACAAGAACTGAAAATGCAGAAAACCTCATGGAACCAGAATTATTTTTTTCCCTCACAAAGTTGGAAGTGACTTATTTTGCCATTGGAGTTCACATTTATTTAGAAATTGAAGTTCTGTTCTACTTGCCTGATTACTTCATTTTCTAGCACCTTATTCCTCTGCATCTTTTATTAGTCAGCCTTTTGGTGGTATATGGTAGGCTGTTTACAGGGGACAATTAATAAGCTCTAATAGGCTCAAGTGAAGTAGCTGCACTACATTTTTTATCCTTTCTGCAGAATGTCTGGTTTTGAAATCAGGAGGAAGGCAAAGTTATTGTTTACAAACTATGTTTTTGTAGTTTCTTCTATCAAGAGTTTTCTCCTTCTGCTATCTTCAGGTTTTCTACTCTGGGGTTAAAATACCTTACGATAGAAGATTACTTTTCTTTTGGAATCTTCATTTTATTGGATAAAGCAGCTGGTATGTATTATATAAGTTAACTTTTCCATTAAAACAGACAATTTCTGCAGAAATCTGGAAGTACTTTCTCTTAACTGTATCTTACTTTCTTGTAACTGTATCTTTCACAAACTGGACAGAAGGAGAAATAGATAGTTGTGTTTTCAGAAGGTTTGTGGTGTACCTGTTAATGCCTGTATAAGACTGTTGAACATTTAAGTGTTATTTATGTTGTCATATGGCACAGCTGGCCAAGTCTTACATTGCTTATTCCTGTATGTGCAGTGGCTGAATACCAAGCTGTTAAAGACTTGCCGAATGTTCACCTTGGGACGCTAAGATACAGAATTTCGTAAGCAATTCTAAGTGCATTATTTATTTATGTGTAATATATATATATTAGAAATAAAGCTTAGGTAGACTGTCTTGTTGTTTGGGGTTTTTTTTCTGCAGGCTTTTTTCCTGCTTTCTGCCCGTCCTCCACCTTCCTTGGCTATGCCAGTCTGCCAATTATATATTTCATATCTCTTTCTTTTCATTTGTCCTTTTTGCGATTCTGCTGTCTTTTTGTGTGCTCAACATCTGTACCAGAATACAATGGTGCACTCTCTTACCTGTGGCTAAGTTAGCTTAGTATATGTAGCACCACTTTGTCATTGAATTTATAATCATAATTATTAGAACATAGTGTGGGTGACATTAATTATAAACTGAGATTCACTTGGTAAGAATGGTTGTGAATTTTTTTAATCAGACAAAGCAAGATTTTGCTGTAGAAGTGTGTTTGTGTGGCAGGTAGCATATCCGTGTTCATGACAATCACAAGAAAACCCGTCTGACTTGTGGTGGCCGTTATTTGGCTTCCTAGTACAGTTGAAAGATAAGATTGTTGTTAAGTGATGGAGCAAGGTTTATAATGGCTAGTAAATTAGTCATAAAATTCTGTGACAATTTCCTAAAGCTGAACTATGGAATACAGAATCTAGATGTATGTTCTTTCACTGTAATTTCTAAAGTCAAGTTTAATAAATATCACCTTTTACCAATGTTGTCCTGAGTTGTGCTTCTTATTTGAGGAAAAAGCAATGAGATAATGCTGATGTATTTTACCAGAACTATTGCAAAATTTCTGGTTTTATGTTATAATTACCCTTGAGTGTTCATTTTTTTACATTTGTATTTTGCCTGAACTTGTGCTGAAGCTTGCATGTCTGTGCTGTGCAACTCAAGTATTAGGAAAACAAATTTGTGGTAGTTGTAGCAAAGAAATTTGAAAGAGTAAACCCTGTATTTGCATTGACAATGAATTGTAGTGATGAATTGTTCTTCAAAATGAAGGTCATGATTCTTAGGTTTCCCCCACATCAAGATTATCACTGGATCAAAGCCTGGATCAGCTGTTAGGTAGGCTCTGGCGCCTTTGTGTGTGATGTACGTTCAGATTTGCAACAGAATCTGCTCCACTCCTATCCAAAGATTATGTAAGCATTGTCAGCCAGCAAGAGAAATTTGGGCAGAGCAGAAACCAGTAGGTAGGTGAAAAGCAAGAAGATAGCTACAAGTTCGGGGAAAACTTTAATGACGTTCTTCAGCCATGGGTTTATAAGAAGCTTTCTATAGACATTGTTTTTCTGACACAGCAGAGGGTTTTCACCTGCTGATGTTAAGGTTGAAAGTTGAAACTGTAATGGATGGGTTGACAGTGAAAGCTGTAATGGGTAGTGTTAGGTTTGCATTTTGCTCTTGGTTTGCATGTTACTGACTTCAGAAGAGAAGATTCAAGACTGTAGGCAGAAAAGAAAGAAATTTAAAAAAAAAACCCACAGCAAAGGAAGGAAGGATCTTGCTCAAGTAGGAATACAGTAGAGAGGGCATATGATCAGACCTGTAAGTGATAGGCAGGAAAACTTCCTAGGGACTATGCAGAGATTTTGTTTCAACTGAGCCATCAAGTTATCTGAAACCAAGCATGGAAAACACTAAAATACAGCGTGGACAAGAAATAATTTGTGTATAACCCTTTCTACTGTTCTATTTTGATGGGATTATTTAATAAAAGTGCTGCTGAGAGACTGGTCTATGTGGAATAGAGGGTATATGTGTGCAGTGTTGTAAATGTTTTGGTTGTGGGTTTGTTTTGCTTTTCTTTTTACAAACACAAGTTTGTCTGGATTTCACTTAGGAAGCGGCCTGCTCTCTGATGGACTGGTACCTAGTGAAGGTTATTACTGCACAACGCACATCCTGCTCTCCCCGTTTTGATAGTGACAATCTGCCAGCAAGCAGCAAAGGAGTAGTGTGAGATCAACACATCAATGGGGTTTTGTTTCTAGGAGAGGCAAGAAGGATAGACTATGTCTTCAGGAATACCTTGTTTGGGAGGGAGGGGAAGAGATCTCCCCTTACAGCAGGGACACTGGGAAGGTAGGGCCTTACCAGACCATTCTTTGCAAGCAGAATCAAGTATTTAAGACCC
>JBCJKH010031345.1:0-49746 GCA_039877255.1 Loriculus beryllinus | reverse complement strand
TGACATGTGAATCAGCTAGACCCTGGAGGCTGACCTTGTGTGCATATTTATTCAATCTTCTCCGTATTTTTTACTTCCCAAGCTCCTCCACCCTACCCCTGAGAATTCACTTTGCTAACAGGATTTATTAAGAGATTCAGGTGCCAAAGCTACTCAGCAATTTGGTCATCTTGCTGATGCACTCAAACTCTCAACACCACTAAAAGAAATACACAAAAAAAGGTATGATTTCAACATCTGCTCCCTTAGTCTGAAATAAAATGCAGTAGAGGAAGTCTGGGGGGGGGAGGAGGAAAACAAAACCAAGATGAGGAACAGAGTAAGTAAGGGAGAACTGAACTTCTTTCAGATGAATTACAGACCTTTGGAAAAGAGGAGAGGGACTGTAGTCATAGAGACATCTCAGAAAAGTCAAGCTCCACACCCAGGTCTGGAAGTCTCTGTCACCTTGTTGTGTTTTAACCGCAGCCAGCAGCTAAGTACCACGCAGCTGCTCACTCACTCCACTCTCCTACCCCCGGTGGGATGGGAGCAAGAATCAGAAAAAGGTAGTAAATATGGGTCAAGAATAATTTAATAACAGAAATAAAGTAAAATAATAGTAATAAAATAGTAGAAAAAGAGTGAGTTATAAAACCCCATAAATGCAAGTGACACACAATGCAAGTGCTCAGCACCCGCTGACAGAAGCCCAGCCCATCCCAGAACAGTGAGCAGTGAACAGTAGCTCCTGGCCAACTCCTACCAGTTTATATGCTGGGCATGGCATGCTGTGGTATGGAATACCCCTTTGGCTACTTCAGGTCAGATGTCCTGTCTCTGCCTCCTTCCACCTTCCCGTGTCCCTCCTCACTGACAGAACACGGTAAACTAAAAAAGTTCTTGCATTAGGGTAAGCACTTCTCAGTATCAACTAAAACATCAGTGTTTTATCAATATATTCTTGTACCAAATCCCCAACACAGCACTGTACCAGCTACCAAGAAAAACATTAAAACTATCCCAGTCAAAATCAAAATAACCTACAGATCATGCATGAGTGTAGGTATTGGTAGAGATTAATAAGTATTAAGGAGAAGGAGAATTTTGTGTGATTTTTAAAGTTAAAAAAGCATATTAGATTAGCGTTTTATGGGGAGAGATCTAGTTTATCAGCCTAGTATATTATGGTTTACCCCTAATTTCTCAGTCACAATGCTGCATTAATTTAAAATCATGTGCTATACATACATTAAGAATATGACAATATACTGAATTCAGGACAGTGTTAGTCAAAATACATTGGTTGCTCACGTAAATGCTCAGGCATTGGCATTCAAACAGTAGCAAGAATTTACTCTGCAAGATCCTTTACGGGTCTAGCAGGCAGACTGATGGTGTTACCAGCATCAGCTGCCTCCACAATCCCTCTCATCACAGTACTCCTGCAGAGCAGACCTGCTACAGGGGAACACATGCCTGAGCTTCAGCTTCCCCGGTTTACACATCTGCAATAACAGCAGATGTGTAGCCACAATTAACATCCACATGGGTTCAATGAGATGGTATTTGAATATGGAAAAGAGCAACTTGTGAGAAGGCGGTCCAGGATTGATCCCGCCGTGACTTAATTCTGAAATTGCCCCAAGCAGTCCATCGTCCAAGGTCCTGACGTAATGGCTAAATTATGGTTAAAACACCAAACTCCTCCTCTGCAGGTACAAATGAATAGCCTCACAGTGTACTTCTAGCAGTTTAGCATCCACAGATTTCACACACACAGTTAAGAGCGCTGAAACATGCTGGCTTCTCTCCACCTCTTGAAAAATGGTTACAGAGCACCTGAACATTACTTGGAGTATTAAGGCATGAAGGAAGAAAGAAATGTGAATGAAACAAGGTAAGTTTTGCAGTTGGAAATTAATTCTCCTTTTCAGTGTTCCAGAAGGTTTGACAGCACCCTGTGAGCACACACCTATTTAAGAGAAAGGCATCCTCGAGAATGGAAAAATAGATCCATTAACAAGTCCTCATCACATCTGCCTGTGAGACCTGGCCAGGCTCTCTGAAAATTGCTTGTGTCCAGTGACTGTCACCCTACAGCTGATTTTGGCAGTGGACAGTAAAGAGGGAGGAAAAGGGCAGAGCCATTACTACCAGCGTTCCACACAACCACAATCCCAGCACGCTGTGACTGCAGAGACAGGGCTGTTGCAGGGACCCAGGAGAGACAAAGCACTGCTGGAGACATGGCCAGCAAGTCCAGCCAATGCACCAGTCTGCAGGCAGCCCATAAAGTCCCTGAGGGACGGTGTCTCCATGGCCAACCCTCTTGTCCCCATCAACACCTTCCTTCACTGACCCATCCTCTGTCATCACTCACGGTAAAACCCCTCTGCAAGCTATACTGCTACAGAAAGTCAGGCAGATGGATGGGGTAAAGTTTCACTGGCAGCACAGAGGGTGCTGGCATTAGGCTCCTTTTATCATCAAGCCCATGGGAACTGCCTAGGCTCCTCTGCCCTTCCTCCTTTGCATCTTGGCAGTCCCCTCTGTGCTGTCAGGCACAAGCAAACCCTACATTAGTCAGAGGAAAAACTTTCAGAAGTACTTATTATGGATTTATTCCGTATAGCTTATAACCATAGTTTGAAATGCAAGATCAATGGCATCATTTTTTTATATGTAACAGATTCATTTTCACACCAGAGTCATGAAGAAGCACAATTTCTGAAGGCCAGCATATTTCATGTTCGGAGAGCACTGTACAGCTACCCCTAATTACATGCAATACAGACCGCAGCAAGCCACATACAGCATGTGATAGCTTGATTAAAGTGAACACCGTGGCCCGTAAACCAAGTGCCTAAAACTGTAAATATTACCTAAGCTAAACCTGTGAAGAAAAGAAATGCAGAAAACAGATCTGACAAGTCCTTGAACAATGTTTCAGCTTCTCATGGCTTGAAATAATTTTCTCATGTTGGGACTGTTATTTGCTCTAAAGTGATTCTTATGTGAGGGCAAATTCACTGTAACCTTTCCCACACGCCTGCTCTGCAGCATGTACGTGGCTTAAAGAGAAACTTCCATGCTCTGGAAAGCTCACCAGCACACCGGCATTAACTGCAAATTTCCTTCACCTTCCTCATGCTTCTCTTCATTAGTCTCCTCAGAGGTGCTAATTACCTGCGTTGTGTCCAAAACCCAGGCTGCTTTCTCTTGCAAGCCCACTTTTCTCTCCTCAGCTGAGCTTTCACAGACAACTGCAGGAAGAGGGGAAGCATTTCACCCATGGGGGTACATTTATATAGAGAGACAGACCCTTGCTTCTCTGCTCTTACTCCACTAAGTGAGGCACAAGCTGGTTGCATCCCAGAAGTCATATAGCTCTGTAATCCCAGTATTGTTCCAGGATGAATCTGCCATGTGGCCACTGCTGTACTGAGCCAGCCCAGGGTACAGCAAAGCAGGCTCACATCTACAACTGACATATGGCCTGAGAAGAAGCAGAAGTGATTTCTCAAAGTCCCTCCCTACCTACAAGGGACCTTGAGCTCATGCTCCACTGGTGTTTTGGAGCCCATTCGCCTGCTAGCACTCAGCCCACCCCTTACACAGGAGCCCACAAGGAATCAATCTTGTCATATTCAGTTGCTCATTCCTATACATTCTAGGATAACTTTCCACCACAGGGGTACTTGGAAGATACATTACCTCTGCAACCTACACAGCTGTTTCACTTTTGCATAAAGTGTGCAAAGTGATGGGGCAATTAGCTCATGCTAAGGACACCGCACTTCAGGCTGACGACAATCTGGCAGTATGGCCTGGATGCTCCAAGGCTTATGAAAATCTTCTGAAATCTTTCTTCTATTCTGAATTTATTTTTCTCATCATAATCAGAGTCATTTTATCCTCTTCTTATCCCTGCCCCTGCACCTAAAGCAGCTCCTTCCCTCCAGCTTCCAAGAGTTCCTCTCTCTAAGCTATATTTTACCAAGGGAGTCTCAGTTTTGGCACATTTTGTTCTGGGCTCAGCTGGCTGATGTCTTTCCATCCCATGCATTCCTCAGGTCAAAGGTATACCCCAAAATGTACTCACTCCCTCTAACCCAAGGGAAGCAATGGAAATTGTCAGACTTGAGGACAGCAGCTGGATCAGAAAAGACAGCCAAAACTGTAGAGTCCACATGATTAATTTCAGGGAGGTACTTATTGAAATAATATTAGCTTTAAAAAACAAAAAGTGGGGGGGAAGAGTTCAAAATCTGGGCTGAGGTTCATGGCAGTTGCTATTTTTACCAAAGTAGTTTGCCCATCCCTGGTGGATTTGTGTTATCACAGTCATTCCTATGCTGGCAGCTGTCTGCAATGTCAGAAGCACTGAAGTATGATTTCGCTGCAGCACTAAACCAGGGGAGAATCCGGATCATGAAGGAGCAAGCTCTGACCAGAACAGAAGTAGTTTAAGAACTCACAAATACAGTTTGGGTGAAGTAATTTCTTTTTCCTGAAATGCTCCTTCTCCCCACTTCCAGTATGACATCCCAGAGCCACCTCTTCTGTGCCTTTATGCTCCAGCCTTAGGAAGAGGGGGCTGAGGGAAAGCAAAACAGGTAGCAGAGGGAATGACTTTTACTTTCAGTCTTCAGACTGTAATCTTTTCATTTTAATGAGGCAAAGAATGTCATAAAATGCAACCCCTATATATGTGAGATTCCTGCTGCAGGGCCTTACCTATTGTAAAGTCTTTTATTTCCTGAGAAGAAAATAACAAGCCTTCCATAAATGAATATGTGTTTAAGGAACTTGGATGAAAGCAGTATAAGGTAACAAAACTTATGGAAAATGTGTGTCTCCTGCAATCAGTTTTCCATGAAGGAGGATCTCCCAGGGCAGCAGAAACAAAACTGAAAGACTTTGGTATTGCTGGAAATAGAGATTTTATTTCAGCATTCAAGAAATTGGTTTGTGCTAAAAGAAACAAAACTTGTATGTAACCTGATGATGATGATGCATAAATTATCTGCGCCCTACAGACCATTTGAAAAACAAAACCTGACTTCTCTTGGTTGATTTCACTTTTTCTGGTGCTGCAAACACAAGTGTCAACTTACATGAAGCGGAAAAGGTGTTTAGTGGTCAGGAAACCTGTTTTTTCTAGTGCACAGGGAATGTAACTCTCAGGCAGAAATAGCCCACCAAAATGAAGAAAAAACCCTTCATGATTTATCATTCTGATTTACAAGCATGACAACTGTTACCTTTTGTAGAAGGACCACTATTACATCATTGCAGAAATCTATAAATACCAAAACAAAAAGTAAGTTTTTGCTGCTCACATTAAGTCTGTGTAACCCTCTTACCACGGCCAGCTTCATCTCAGTTCCTCTAGAACTGACACTGTTATGTGTCACGGCATGAACTAACAATAAAACATGGACTGCATCCATGGTGCTTATCACAGAAACGGCAGGCATGGCATACTGCAGCTGCAGCATTGCTGAGGTGCAGCTTGCAACAGTGAGAAGTATTGAGAGCAAACTTTTGCACCAGCACCTTCACAAGCAGAGTACAGCTTAATCGAAAAAGTGGCAGGGATGTCTCTCCAAACTAATGCAAACTGCAAAATTCAGGAAGTCCTACTGTGAGGAGCCAAACAGCTCAAGGACTTCCACAGGCATCTGTCAGAAATACTCAAGACAAGAAGCCTCGGGTCAGAGGGCTGAAGCAGATTAACTCCCTCCTAGCTCTATTTTTCCACCATTTTTCTTCACTAGAACCCAGGGAAATTCTTTACCACCACTAAAAGCAGTCACGTACGTACTGCAGAGTGGCTACTTTTAAAAAAGTATTCCAAGAAACCTTGTGTTAACATCTTTAGGATTACGAAACAGTAATATAAAAGACAAATGAATACCTTAAAAGTTATATATGCTGTCAGTATCATGGGGTCCTGAAGAATTTTATCATGAAATAATGAAAAATGGACATATATGATGATACAAAGACCAGCTTTGATTTCTTGACAGTTACCATCCACTGTCTAAAGGTATGAAACACAGTCATGAACAAAACGGTAAAACAGATACCATGTGCTGCATGTTTTCTCTTCATTATTTTTCACAGATTTCTTCTGAACTAACAGCAAATGTAACTTGACAGAGTCATATGTCTCCAACATTCTGCAAAAAGCAAAGCATGTTCATAGATGTAGAAAAAGACTGGCTGAGGTCTCCTGGAAAAAATTTGAGGGACATAATGTGAAACTTCAGGCCCAGAATGGGCCCAGTCACTTCTCTGAGATATATTCCATCTCATGGCTTAGTGTAAATGGTATTAAAGCTGAGTACGAAAGTAAGCTGATGTACCAAACAAGTCTCAGTGTCAGTGAGTGATGAAAGAAACTGTTTTTTAATATAGGTCACATCTCCCTTACATTAACAGTAGTTACTCATCAAATCCAAGTAATATTATTTGGGAACATGTCAGAGCTACGATAACAATACCAACATTTAGGCTGCATTGGGAATACACTAAACACACAATAAACTATTCTGAGTACAAAAACAATGCGGGCAGTTTTCTGGCTGAATCAAAACTAGCAAGAAAATAAGGAATTGAACAAAAGTAACAAAAAGCAGCAGCAAATCTGGTTGCAAAGCTGCACAGCAAATATGTTAACAATGTAAAATCAGTGGGTCGATCAACCCACACACTCCTCTCTTACTGTTTTCCTGTCACGTAATGGTTAATCCTCACAAAACTACAAGAGTCATCTACAAAACTCAGTTACAAAGCCATTCCCACTGAAGTGCACAAATACAGCCTGACCTGCAAACAGCAAGTGAAGCTAATAGCAGGGTAACAGAGAAGGTGCAAAAAGCTCTGATCTCTTATGAGCTGCTGAGTCTTTTTATTCAAATTATATTTCATATATATGAGACAGGAAGAACGTAGGTGGTTTCTTTGACCCTGGCTGATCCGAGGACCCAGGTGTTTCTGATAACAGCAGAATCCTTTTGTCCTCATAACATTTCATCTCTCTTGCTTCAATATCTGATTTCTTGCTAAACATTTGCCTTGAAATCTGTCCCAAGGGTGTAGAGTGGTACGATCCCTCAAGACAGCAGCTGTAAGGTAGTGTGCAGAGGGTTAGTTCTATTGCAACTCCCCCAGCTCTGCTGTCCTTTGTCCTCCTCAAGAGAAGTCAAAGCGTACTGGTTTCTTGAGAGGGTCTCCATTAGCCTTCCTTAATAAATTAGGCCATGGGGAGGTAAATGAAGTTTCTCACTGTCATGCCAACAGGAATCAGCCCAACAGTGTTCTCTTTGAGGAGACAGCTTGGTTTTAGCAAAAAAAAAAAAAAAAATCTCAAACACTTTTAAAAGGTGAAGACACTGAATGTATTAAATCAGACTGCATTGCTTTGCTGGCTCTCAACATGAAGCTACTAATAGTTGTAGCATTAGAAGAGAAAGGAGAAGAAGAAGACTGGTTATACTTTACAAAAAGAGGAAATGTAATAAAAGGCACACCCACAAAAGGCTGAAAAACAAAAAGCCTGCAAATCCTCATTTCTTTCAGTGAACACTTAGTCAAAGATAATCATGGTACTTTGACTGACTCTTCCCTGCACACTGCCTTTGTTATCTCCTCCTGCATTTGGAAAGGTTTTTCTCTTCCCTCTCTCAGCAGCTGTTGCTACAGGCAAAATTAGCATCTTCTTCACCATTTGCAGGAAATTACAGCGCTAGACATCACTCCATTCACAAATTGTGGCTCCACAATGACTACAATGATGTGAAGCCTGAGTAGCCCAACTGGTTTTAATTTAAATCAGGTAACTGGATTTGCACTTGTGCCAATGGGAACAGTACCTGGCCCAGAGAGCCAAGCCATAAACAGGTGGGAAGGAGTTTGGAGAGAGTTCATCACCAGGGATATGAGAAATGTGTGCATGAAAACACTTTAGTCAGCAACCTGTCACCTCTAATTTTTATTTTTTTCCTAACCACAAGGGGTTTATCCAAGAGCCCTGAAGACTTTAATCTGGGTACATTACGCAACCCCGTCTACCCCAGCATTAAAAGGCAGGTGTATTCAGAGACGCGTATGCAGAGATCATTCGCAATCTCTGAATCATGGGGATGTTTCTGCTGGCTCCTTGCTTTGCCACCTGTACACTCATCGTTAAGTCAGAGAACAGACCCGCCGGCCAATCGTACGAGCTCAGAAAATCAAAGCCAGGCAGACGATGGCGTGGGAGGCTGAGCATGAATTGTTGCAAGGCTCTGACTAACGCTCCAGCAGGGAAGCGCGCAGGAAGCTGTGCAGAGCCAGGAAGGACACTGCCCTGGTGCTTCCTTTCTGCCACTTCAAAAATATCGACTAACAGACCTCTCTAAAAAAAAGAAGTGCTTTGGACAGACCCTGACGTTAGCTCTTGGCCTTTGCCTCATATTATCTTACCGAAAAATAGAAGGAAAGTACTGCAAGTAGCTAATAGCTTCTCTTAGACAGGATGCTGAGGATAGTGATTACAAGCCACTCTAGAAAAAGATTTTGAAACATGCAAGCTGAGTATTCAGAGTCTGGGCATGAATGCAGTTTGTACAAGTCCTTATTGCTGTTTTGTGAACACAGAACACAGTGTTTTCTTTTACTTACTCCCTTCCTAGTCCCTCTTGATGTATTCCCTCTCCACATATTGTTTCAAAAGAGAATGCCAAACAATGAAACAAATGCTTTGTACTGGTTACACTGTATGCAGTCACTTGTATTGCCTTTAGTTGAGGAGTTCACAGAGTTGGAGCCACGCTGAAATTTACATTTGAGATGAGCCACCTAATCAATCTGTGACCTTGAACAAGGTACTTAATCTCCTGGTGCTTCAATTAGTCATGTCATAAAATACAGTAAAAAAAAGCAGCACCCCAAAGAAATGCATATGCTTCTTTAAAAATGAGTCTATCACTCATAAATAACATGCATGGAGGCATACACACAAAAGGGTCTCATACTTTCTTACCTTGTTTTGGTAGCTGCTTTGCTGAAATGCTGCACCATTTCCCATCTGTCCTAGTAGTATCAGAATATTAAATTTACACACAAAGACATATCTGATTCAAAGCTGAAAAGCAGTCCTTATAAAGTTCATCTTTATGCAAAGTGCCACTATAAGCCTTACTGAGCACTCAGCATAAGCCATTGCAAGCAGGACTTAAAGTAAAAGGAAGCTTGAACTTAAGAAATGGCAGCTCTGTAATTGCTCCTTGTTTTAAAATTGATAGGTTTGACCTTTTACATTTATCATCTTCTGTGGTCATTAATCAGTTGTGAGGTGAAAGCTGAAGTTGCAACATGCTATGTCATTTCACTATTCATTTTTAGTTAAAATTCTAATCTTGCACTTTGTTCGATATTCCACACTGAGAGTGGGTGAAATGGTCCCCAGGAGCTTGATAATCCATACATAGCAAACCAAGTGCCAGGCATTCATTGTTAAATTAATTACCAAAAGTGCACACCAGATTATATCGTCTTTTAAGGCTGTAAAGGGATTTCACTCCTACCTACCAGGTACCTTCAGAAAAACCTTTAGGATTTATGAACACTATAACAGCCACTGTATTCCCTGCAAAATTTCAGACAGAAAAACTCAAAATCCATCTTCATAAATTCTTGAATCACAGACTCTTTGATCAATGTCAACTGTACCGTTCAAGGATTTTTGTAAATCCTGAGTGCCTTGGGAAATGCAATGTACATGTAGCGAAAAGGCTACCTAATGGCCATATGGAATGTAGTTTACTCTTGCCCACTTGCAAGTAACATAAAAATGCCTGTACAAAATACCTCTGGGGGCCTGGTGTGAGACAGATGAAAATTCAGGAAATGGGCAGAGAAAGGAACAGAGGAGCAGCTTTGAATGTTGAACTACCACTCATATCAGCAGGATGTTGAGTCAAAAATGAGGACAGAAATGGATTATCACCTTTTAAAAAGAGCAAAGCCTCTGACATGATTTAAGAGTTCCATCATAGGTACAATCATACCTAAGCTGATGCGTGCCGCTTTATCTGCAGGGCTGCACACATTAAAAATTAAGCAAACTTTAGGAACCTTAATAATACACAAAGCCCCAGTGCATGACCTTTGTATGTATTTTTGAACCAAAATCCTCCTAAAAGAATGAACTTGAAAAAAGTTTGCTGTTGATTGACCAGGTCTGACTGTAATTAAGTTTATGAGTAGAGAGAAAAATGCAAAATTTTATTAACTAACTGTGGAAGGGATGTCAGGTCCTTAACTGCCCAGCAAGTTCGTGAAGACAAAGGAGATCAGTTTACAAGGGTTAAGCAAACACAATATTTTACATTACAGTTCAAGTGAATCCAATTTCAACAAGACTGTGTAAGAGTCTAAAAATTGGTTTACCAGATTGAACATTTTTATGAACATTAAAACCCATTACATTGCTCTGAAGTACAGCTACCGAACAACCAGAACCACATAAAGAAACCATTTGTTTCTAAGCCTTATGGGTGAATTGCTTCTAGCCTCCTTGCTATTCATGTCTGGTGGGTTCCCTGTATTTATTTTTACACGCCTACATGTTGTGTCTTTTGTATTCTTTTAAGTTTCCAAGGCCATGTAAAAACAAAATGAATTCCTGAGTGGGTCAGCATAGGAATAGCCACACCAGACATTAACGTAATAACTTGATGCTTACTGCAAATCTGAGAAAAGTAACCAGCTGTTGTGAAACACAAATTTCTGGTAAGGGAAGGAGGCAGTACATGAACACAGTGCTCTGAAAAGTGCTGGTTTAGCAGTAATTGACCTTAAGGTCCTTTATTTATCTATAGAATGGACACGCATTTATAGCCTCCTCATTCTATTTAACTAACCACTAGCTCTGATGAGGCTGCAAACAAAGCTGCCAATTAGAACTAATTATGATAGCAATATTTCATTCAGATTAACAAGTCTGAACCACTGAACTCCCTTGGAGAGGAAAAGTCCTTTTAAGCACTTTTCAGAAGATTCACAGCATCCCAAAAAACTAGATCACAGATAAGTGTGTATCTAACGGTGACAGCTCACCATTTGAGGGAAAATAAGCACTAGGTAATGGAGATACTGTTACACAGCATGACACAAATAGAGTGGATCCTGTGTGCCTCCTGTAGATTGCAGTACAGTTCTCCCACCAAACCGTAACTACCTCTGCATAACACCACTCGTTAGGAGCCACAAAATCCAAACAGCCCTCATCTTGCAACTGATCACTGCTTTTCTGCACAGCTGCTGCCATTACAAGCACTATCAGTTGTCATGGTCTTACTTGGGTCATGTCTGCATTGTGGCCAGCACAAAATAGCTGAGGCAAGCCACTCACTCTGGTGAGAGCCCACGGGCCAAAGGCTGCCCTGACGTATGCACCAGAGGTGAGCCATTGAAGACTATGTCAAGGAAAAAAGTTGACCTTGGGCATTCAAAGCTATAGACTTTTATGGCTGAATTACAGGGTAGATAAAACCTTAATGCACCTCATGAGCAAGACACACTAGTCCAGGCCTAAGGCTAATGGGTGAAGAAAATCAAGGAAACAAAAAAGTGTGTGTTATGCTGCATGCTGAGCTACACCGGCTCAGGTTCTACTGGCCCAGCAGCAGCTCCAAAGGTGGCTGTCCAGGGCCATACCTTGTCTA
This sequence comes from Loriculus beryllinus, assembly GCA_039877255.1. Taxonomy (NCBI): domain Eukaryota; kingdom Metazoa; phylum Chordata; class Aves; order Psittaciformes; family Psittacidae; genus Loriculus; species Loriculus beryllinus. The sequence goes on along the minus strand of JBCJKH010031345.1, from coordinate 38,047 downwards.
GTACAGGGATCTGGCGCTGTGAGATAAAATCAATGTCACCACCAGCAGCTCCGCACATCAGGAAGGAGACGTGTTTTATTGCACCTGAAGCACAATGCTTGGCTTCTCAGGATGTGTAAGTAACACATTTGTCAGGTGAGCCAAAAGGGATCCTCCCCTTAGGCATGCCAGCAGAGATCAATGTGAGGCTTGTCTCATCCAGGGCTCACTCTTATGCTGAAAGGATACATTGTGGGAAGTGAATTAACACACTGGCATCTGTATCAGCTACATTAAAACCATCCAGATCATGGACAGGGTTGCACATACCATGTCTCCAGAAAGGGAAATGCATGGTTTTGTTTTGTGATGAGCTGTGGCTCTTCCTTGCTCTCCTCAAGGCTGGTGATGGGCACGCTGCCTACCTGCACAGCAAGGGAGGGGTTGGGAAAGGGTCCAAAATCTGAAGGGGAGCCAGGGAGTCACCCAGTGACTGAAGGTCTGGTTTGACCAGGAAAAGTGCAGTCTTCCCAGTAAAGACGATGATGAGTTGCAATAAGAGTGGGTGGGTAGGGAGGGGTGAGAGAAGGCTTGAAAGAATTGAGCCCAAACGACTCCCACACGCCAGAGAGCTGGAGACGGAGAGCCGTCCTTGCTGGAAAGCAGTGTGCCGGGGTGTGTGAGTAGCACAGAAAGACATTACTCCTCACAGAGTTGGGTGGGAGCTGCGGTATTTGGATTAGAGTTTTCAATACCACCAAGTACAGAACATGTATGGCTCTGAGCATGTGGACCTAACAGGCCTGTCTTCATTTCCTAAGAATCGTAAAGGCAATCTTTTAGCAGCGTAGAACACAGAACATGATTTGGAAAGCCTGTGCTGCTGAGGGAGGCAGAGAGGCATGCCTTAGCCTTCATGGACTAAAATCTGTTTTGGCAAGGGCAGTAATTAATGAGCCAGCGGTCATTTAAGGTGGGCATAAATATTTGCATCTCAGAAACATTTGCCACCTTCTCCACGCTCCCCTTCTCTTGGTCTGTTTTTCCCCTTCTCTGCAGCCTCCTCTCTCACGCGCTCTTGTTCTCTCCCCTGCTCTCCCTGCCTGCCTGCCTATCATCTTGCTCTAATTGTTTCCAGATTTGTGTGGGAGGTCAGGGCCCGGGAGTGCTGCTTCATGCCAAGTTTATAAACAGAGCAGTGTTTCCAGATGGCCACTGGCTCCAGCCTGGCTAGCAGGTTGATTGGGACCAGAATAACAACAGGTGGAGAACAGACAATGAATTCCTTGACACTTATTTTACTCCCTCTGCTTTTCCCCCCATTCCCTCCTCCCTGCAGCCACCACGGCTACCACCAGCAGACCTTCAAGCTCTTGAATCAGGGCAGGGAGTCGGGATACGGGGGGGGAGAGAGGAGGAGGAGGAATGATGAAAGAAAGTGCAAGTGACTTCCTTGACCGAAGAAATGGCAGGGCAGGAAAGGAGACACATGCTGCTACTTCCCTGCCAGCCAATACTGCTGCTGTTAATTAAGGTGTCCTTCAAACCTTCATAGAAGAAACCCTAGGAGAATAAACAAGATTTCTTGGACAAATAGGGAGAATGATAAGACTGATTTAACAATGCTCCTTAGGCAACTGCGTGTTGCAGTTCTTGGCAGAGCAGTCTGAGCCACCAAGCCCACTGGCAGCAACGACACATCTGCAGTCACAGGGAGCTCTGTACTCTGTTTTCCCAGACAGAACTAGTCTTCCCCCAGGCTCCAGTTTGCTACCCCCCCCTTCCCAGGCTCCTGCTCTTCCCGGTCTCCTTTGCCCCCTCCAAGCTGATGTTTTCTTCCCACTCCCCACATCAAATTCCCACTCTCCTCATCAGAAGTTGTTTATAGAAATGACAGTGGCAGGGAAAAGAGGTTCTGCAAAGTAATAGCAGAGCTGCTTTTCTTTCTGTTTCCTTGCTTTTCCCAGTGCTTTTGGGGAAAAGTGCATTGGTCAGATGACTAGGTTTAAAGCAGATCAAAAGGTTGCCACAGATGACACAAACACAGATGACTGCAGTTTGGGCCTATAGTAACATGAAGGCACACTTCAAGTGCATACACAAAGTTTAGGCAACCCCTACTACCATATTCCTACTTGAAATTCCCAAAAGGAAGGCAGATCCAAGGGGCAAATGGAAGAGCCAGGGTCAGAGGAGTAAGGATACACTTTAAATATCTAGGCTGCTTCAAGCTGTGGTAAAATTTCTATGGAAGCACGAATAATAAACCCATCAGGAGGAATTTGCTGCAGCACATTTTGGTTCTGGTGGCTGTGACTGCTACCTTCTCTGTCCCAAAAGAGGACAACAGGATGCATGAGCTGGATGCGGTCCCAGCTGTATGCTGGGGTACCAGTGCTGCTCCTCTGCCTCGTTTAATGCCACAGGGATCCATATACCTAAGAGCCCAACTTCAGAAGGAGGAGATGGGGAAAAGGGAGTGAAAGGGGTACTAATGAGGGGAAATGAGGAGAGACAGTCAGTCTTCCAGATTAATTCATTATATATTACTGAACTGCAAATGTTCCTACTTCCCTGCTTGGCCAAGTTCTGCAATCCTTAGGGTAAAACGGCATAATCGTTAAGAAGCAAAACTGTAAATGATCAAAAATCATTATAATCTCATGAGAATTAATGAATAATGAGACTAAATTATTAAAACTGCTGGACATGACTCACCAGGATAGGCTCAACAAACTTGCTATACACAAGAGAAAGAAAAAAGGCTAACATTTTCTCTCTATTTCCCACTTAAGCTTACACTCTCCAGATGGCAAAATTTAAACTAGGATGACTATCCTAGAAATAAACCCATGGAGAAGTATTAAGACTGCAAAATTAGAAGCTGCTGTCTTTTAAAAAAAAAAGAAAAATTCCTTAAAAATTCAATGACTGCCTTAAACAGAATGTTATCCAAAGTTGGTAATTAACCCAAGACTCCAAAGCTAATTGTTTATTTTCTTTCTATTTGCTGCACTTCTCACACATAAATAGAGAAACTCAAAAGGCAGTGAAATGGCATACAGTCTCCTCTGTTCAAATAAACTGATTAGTAAACTGACTGAATTGCTCACATGGGTAAAGCAGACAGGATTTGCCACGTTCATTATTAATAGCATATTTTCTTATTTGTAACCTTAGATTCAGATTCTTAATGGTTGACATGTACTCTTGAATTGTCTATAGAATACCCCAAAAAACATTTTTGGCACAAGTGTCAGCGTGAAGGTGAACTGAAATTTAATAGCACTACAGTTTGCTGCTACTCGGAAAGCTCTTATATAAATGGTGTGTGAAAAGCAAGCATGATTTAAAAAGCATTTGCTAATATTTGCAATGCAAAAGACTTCAAATTCTTGCATATGAATACCTGGAAGCAGATTTGGAAGCATTTAAGGGTTTTCATGAATGTCAGCAAATTGTTAACAGGTTTTTATTTTCCTGGAGAAATTTCATGACTGGTCTTAGCTGTCAAATTTTATACTGTATAAGTCCTACATCTACAAATAAACACAAAAACATATTAAGCCAGTTAAAAAATCTTTGCACTTCCAAAGCTCCTTATATCTCATGATCTCAAAATACTTTAAGCAAATATTGTGCCTAATCCTAAGGATTGGTTTAAACGAGGTCACTCAGCACCACTTAAGTAGATGCTTAGGATATTTTGCTAGAGTGAACATATAAGATAGATCGTTTTATGGCAATAGGGTAAGCTCCAACAGTTTGGAGATTCTCACAATTTCAGACTGTAAATTCTCTGCGGTAAAGAATGGCTTTGACCATATGCTTAGGCATAGAGTCCTGTTTTTCCTGGGAATTCTGGACATAGCTGAGATGCAGGTGGATTAACAGAATAGGAAGTGCCAAAGACAAGATGCTCACTGAGGCAGGATTTGAGTTACATCAAAAAATGATGACTCATATGTTCACATGGCATTCAAAATTCTACTTGTGCAAAAACATTCAGTTATTTGTGGAGCATTATTGGGAGTGTAGACCAATCATTTTTCATGTGCCACTAACACTACCGCTTTTGCCACAGCACTATGTTTTGTATAATTCAGAAACCCTAAGCTGTACCTTTCCTTGTCACTGCTCTTGTATTCTACAGAAATCTGTGTACCAGGTTTTTCAAAAAGGAATTCAGTTCATTGCTTGGTTCATAGATGTTTCTGCTGAACAGATTTATCCAACTCTGACATATCAAATCCAGGATAAGCAAACTCAGGAGCTGACTGTGCACTGAACTCTAAATTTCTGGAGTGAAGGTACTAAACCAATGCTGAGCTAGGGATACTTCTCTGCAATCTTGGTTTCTCTTTCAGCAGCTCATCATTAATTGTAATGACTAGAGTCACTTCTCTCAACAATTCACTGCTCTCTATGGCAAATGATATTTGTATTTTAAACCAACAAAGAACAGCTTTCAATAGGTGGAAAGCTGAAGATAGGCAGGCCTCAGAATTACTAGCCTAAGTGATTCTTTTAAGGTGAAGAGTTTGTTTGCATAATACTGATTTGCAGTGTTGAAGTCCACATGAATACAGCACGGTAAGTAGATGTTCTTGTTCTGGATGTGACTCCTTGCACCTTTTCACACTCTAGGCAGCACAGTGGGAAATGCCAGAGAGTCTGGCTTCAGTCACTGACTCAGATATCAAGTTAAGCTTGAAAGGTCAAGTTCTGGGAGTCCATACTACAGGAGCTTTATATGTAAATGCAAACAGGCGGATTCATTTCACCTCACTTCTTAAAGTTAAGCATCTGTTGGAAGATGCTTAGATTACAGGTGCTTCTTCTATAATCAGCAGAGACAGACATCTCCACAGGCATCTTCAGTGGAAGGATCTCTCACTTGTACACAGCTGGCTGCAGAAGGACTTCAGAAAACTAAGACAGCTAGACACATAACTTCTTTTAGATGCTGAAATACATTCCGCTCCAAGCATGGCAACAGCTTTTTAGACTTTGCCAAAGATTAAGCTCTTCATACAGACATAGCTTGTGAGACCTACTGGTGCAACAGCATTTTCTAGTGTGAATGTTTCTGAGCATTCCCACAGTAGATAAATGCTTCCTGAAATGTAGCTTATTTAGAAGTGAGGTGCATACCTGAGCTAATGTTCCTGCAAAAAAAATCTGCTAAGCTTCTCCTCACATAACTTTTGAAACACCTCAAACCAGAATGAAGTTATTTTTCCCTTTAAGAAGTTGGCAGGGTAGTGAAAAGACTTGTGTGGAGGAGGTGAGAAATACTGTTTCCAAATGCTGAGAAACCCAAGTAAACTGCCCACAGTGACAACCCATATTCAGTGACTGTGGATTATTTATTATGCTAGTCTGAAATGCTACTCTTAGCCATCGAAGATGGAAGAACACATGCATATTGTTCATAAATGCTCCCCTAAATATTTCATTAACTTGGAACTCATGTTTTAAAGTTGAAGAGTCCACTCACAAATATTCAAGTAGTTGGGTGCACTCTCCTGAGCATTCTAAGACAGCAAATTATGAGGACAGCAAATTAAGAGGACCACTGCAAGGCCTCCGAACATTTCAACATATACAGACCCCTCATAAAAACCTTTTTTTCAGGAAGCACCTTGCAAATGCAAATAAACACACAGAATATGAGATAACCAGATTGGGTAAGTTAGCTTCATTTGCTGGTGCCCAGTGGCTGATACTCTGAAGAGCAGGCTACAGGTTTGGGCATTAAAATACAGGATCTCTGAATTTCTGCCAGCCAGAGTCCAAATTCCCTGGGCAAAGAGGCACAACACAGTCTCAGTGGGCTACCACAGTCCATCCTAGGTGGTCTGAAAGCTACTCAGTAGGTGTAATAGGTCTCAGAGATAAGTCTAGCACATACCCCAATGTGTATGTTTTGCAATGTGCATAAATGCTATAAGCAATTTCACTGCAAGGAATCCTGCTAATGAATACAGAGGTGTAAGTTCTTCTGCTATGTTTTCTGTATAGGAGCTCAATCAACTCACCTCAGGCTGTTTTTCTTTGCTACCCTAAAGACAGGAGGGCAAACACAGCAAATATGCTTGACCAAAACAGAGAACATCTTAAATGAAAATCATTTAATGGCAGGAGCCATTCCATTATAGCAAAAATCAAGAGAGAGATTACAATTATTACCACTGAACATCAGATGTAACAAGTACACTTAGTAAAAAAGGTGGTAATGAACTTTGAAGGGAAACTAACTGGTGAAACATAGATAAAGCTTTTGCTCCACAGGAATTTATTCATTACAAGGTCTGAGCAAAGGGAGAAAATCTGAACCTGGGAGAGTTTTCCTGCATGTGTAATGATATGTTAACTGCCAGATTCAATTAAAAATATGCGTGACGTAAAAATAATTTAAAAAAGTGGTGCTTTTTTCACTCTAAATTGTAATATTTGTATAAATATTAAGATGACAGAATAATCTGCTCCAACACTTCCATCTGTGTAACTGTTGCACTAGACTGCTCTTTGGCCAAAGAACACTATAGTATGTCAACAACTACTTGCACATCTACTGCTGGACCTTGTAATGATACAAAACTCCAGGTAAAGGAGTAAGTTTATGGCAATATTGTGCAGTGTACAATGTCATAACAGCATATATGGTATGAATACAAATAAAAAACAAAAAAGTAATACAATGAACCTCAGATGTTAATTGCAATCCCCTACTTATTTTCTGATTTAACTGCAAATATAGTGGTTTGGAAACTCTTGACAAATGCTGACTGTATAATAACTAGCGCTATGCTGTTCTCGTACCTTTTGCATAGAACAATCATCAATTACACCAATGGAGCTCTACCTAAGAGCTGCTGTGATATCATGGGCTGCACAGTGAAGCCCTAAAAAGAGCTGTTAATGCCTGTAAATAATTATAATAGTAATACTTCATCTAAATCATAGAGCATAAAAAGTCTAAAAGATCAACACGTTCATCTGTCTGCAAGAGGACTGCCCATGTTCTGAAACTTCACAACAATTCAAAGGAGCTCAAATAATAGTGATTAACAAGCAAAGAACAATTTATTACTGCAGTAGAGCTGATCTCTGAAACAAAGCAGAATTTAGCAGCTAAATAAAGAGGAAGCTATTAACTGCATCTTTATTACTATGCAAAGGCAAGTAGCAACTGTGTAATTTAAATAGGTCCATTATGTAACTTTTTTCTCATTATTCCTGATCTGCTAAACTAATCTCTATTTTTTAGGGGGTTTGAAAATGAATTAAAGGGATGAAAAATGCAGCTGAAAGCCAAGCTTATTTAAGGAATGGAGAACAATAGGAAAGCATGACAAGGAAAGATCAGCCATTTGACAATGAAGCAACATCCTGAGCCTGAAGCACAATATTATTGAGTAAGCAGCTGAGAAAATGTTTTATTTCTTCACCCAGGATGCATTCCCTTTCCTCTTTCTCCTCCCTTCCTAGCAGTAGATTTTGATTTGGTGTTAACCTAGAGAAGTTTAACTTGGGGTTTCCTAGACAGGAGTAAGAACTCTATTTGTTACATAGCTCTATAATTCTACATCCTACATTTATAGTGCATACTGGAAGTCCCACTTAAATATGGGCACTGAAAGAAGACAGCTACCCATGGGCTGTAAGACCCCCTAAATGTCCTTTACAGTCAATGGGTAGAGACACTCCAGTAGCTGACAATTCAACAAATCAAAATATGGCTCACCTTCTGGAGCTCTCTCATCCTCCACTGATTGTAACGGAAACCTAAAACAGGTACACTCTTAACAAAGGTGGCTCAAGTTAGGTGGGATGATTCCCATCCAACTTTGCATAGTCTTGTGCTTTTACAACTCCTCCTCCCTACCAAAAGTGAAGGTCCAAAAAGTTCTTCTCTCTACAAAGTTTGCTATATGGATTTCAAAAGTTGTTCCTACCCTAATTTTCCAGGAAGAATTATATTGACCTGGTTACAACGCTAGCTTCCTCCAAAAAATGTCTTGCTAAGTAGTTATCAGAAAATAAATCTTTGTCTGTCTAATTATCATGCTGCAATCATGCAAGCCCTAAAGTTTGTATTTTCCAAAGGCACAATGGTTCCTATCAGGATATAAGGAATTTTCATGATATAAAAAAATATATGTTGCGATAAGACTGCAACATGTAAGAGTGGTGCAGCACTGCCAGTTCATTTAGTGCAGCATTTCAATAATGAAAGTCTGGGACTTTTGAAGATTTGGAAAAATATATTGAAAGGCTACATATTTAAAACTAACACCTTTTCATTTAGGCATGTAAAATCAGTGTTACCCTTTTATCTAATTTCCTGCCCCTTTTACTAGTTATTTCGTTATAGCTCTTTTCTGTTAGAAACTGGCAGTTCAGTAGTTCAGTGGACCAGAAAGTAATGTAATATTTTGCAAGTTTTGTTGGAAAAGTAATATAGTAGTGTTCTTAGTAACAAGGAGCGTACTCATATTACGACCGGGCTTTGCTTTAAAAAATTAATGAAAAATAGCAAGCACAGTTTTACCCATTGCTGCACACATACAATCCTTTGTGATTTATAAGAGCTGTACTGTTCTTAGTTGGTGTACAACAAAATTAAAGATGGGTCCAGCTTGAAGCCCTAGGCAAAATGCAGGTTCAAAACACAAACCTCATCCTGAACTAGTTAGATTCTCCCTTACAAAATCAGAGCTTCCAAGTCTCATTTCTTCCTTCAGAAAAACCTGAGAGAGAATTCTTTAGAAAATTGAATTTTTATTTGTATAATTCAATTTAGAATTTATAGAGGAAAAAAACCTGGCCTGACACAATTATTGAAGCAACATTTGATGATCACTGAAATCACTGGATTCTTTCTTTAACCTTTTGCACTTAAAACCCCAGGGGGTTTAATTTGTTGAGTTTGAGAACACCTGACCTAAATGCAGTGACTGTGATCAGAATTTCACCTGTCTGGTAACAACAAATTGTGCTTTTCCAACAACTTTGGGCATAGTTTCCTTTCTCTCTTTCTTAACTTCACCTTTAAGCTCCTTTTTTTACATCCACTATATTACTTAATGCTGCATTTTTATTCTTGTGGCTTTTCTTTCCATTCTCCCCCCTTTTTTTCCTTTACTTCATTCTTTTGCTGTTCTTCATTTTTGCTTAGTCTAACATATTGTGGTTTATTTTTAGGATACATATATATTTGGGGTGAAATTATAATCTGAACATTTATATACTGAGTATATGTTTTTGTTGGAAAAATATATAATTGATGACTGTTCTTATTCTTCTGAGAAATGCCAATAACAAATGGCAGGCTCCATTTGAATGAATCTTTTATTGCTTTAGCAAAACAAAACACTGAAAGCAGGCAAAGGAAGTACAACAGGATAATTTTTTTAAAGTACAACAGTTTATCCTGGGGTCAAAAATACTGCAACTGCTGGTGTTGGACTGTTTCACATCTGTCACAATCCTCTGCTGAAATACCATTCAAATGTCAATAACATATTCTGAAAAAAAAACCCAATGAACAGATATACTGTAAATAATCACATTGAGAGGAAATAACACACTTGAATTTGGAAATTCCTTTTTTACTTCTAGACAGATTTCTCAGTTTATTTAGATGTTAAAGAGATCTATTGCCCTTTAAAGTACAGTATTAATACCTGGGTTAGTTTAACTGCCCTTTTCCCACACACATATGTTTTTGCAGACTAACACCTACTGATACACTTTTCAAACTCTTAAATCTCCTCCGAGTCCCAAAGTGCTCTTTGGCTCTTGTTTCTGGGTGATGGTCACAAAGCACAGAGCCTACTGGATTAAACAGTTTATGAATGCATATTATATCGGTTTCACTTCTGCTTGAGCATGCATGTAGGTCCTAAAGTTGCATTTACTTAAAAAAATACTCCAAACACTGAGTTAAGGCTTCTTTGAAATTTTATTATTATTTGCCATAGCCAATCTCTTTTAAATCTAATATAATGGGATAGGATTCAAAAGAAGTGTCAGAGAGTGACTGAGTAAGGATAGGCGTGTGCACATATTTAAATTGAGGCACCCACGTGAGCCAAAAGAACATATTAACAGACACGCGAGCTCTGATGACATTATTGGCACCACTCAGCTCTAGTAAATTTTTTACTTTTACCTTTGCTACATTAATCTACAGTACTAAATATTTTTTCACAAATAGTCTTTTTTGTTAGATGTAGAACATCTACTACGTAGTAGTAGTTTCTAAAAGAGAGGATTGGGGAAGGGGGTAGCTGTTGAATTTTGGAAGGGGGATTGTTTGTGTATTTGTTTTCTTACAACTGGCAAAAGCCCAGCAGCTATTCTTCAGAAATTTCACAAGAAACATTCATATGTGCAGGAAATCTACTGGCAAAAAATGGCAGATGAAAGAGTTATGTACTGCTGAATGAGAGTTTTGCACCTGCACACTGCTTAAGTTGGAGAACATGCTATTGATATAATCATAATAGCATAACCAGTAAGATGCGTAGTCATCTACCAAAATTTTATTTTGAGACTTCAGGGACTTTTGGCATTAGTGCAAGAAAAGGAGCTGAATCAATTTCAAATATGTGCTAAATGGAAAGGAAAAGAAAACAAAAACAAACAAACAAGTTAAACACATACTCTCAGGATGTCACATTTAAAGTTAAGACAAGAACTGTGTAACTGAGCCCAGACCAGTCTACTGGAGGTCCAAGGACACCACGTGGAATGCCGGGCAAGGCTGCTCAGTAAGCAGGGTCAGAGAAATCCTGCTGAAGCAGGACTCATTCACTGGATTCTGGTTTATTTCCATTTTATTTATGAAGAAACCTTTTTTTGCATGTTTTGTTTCTCCCCTCAGGGTCATTAAACTTAGACTATAACAGAGCTATTCAAGAAACTCCTATGGAACATTTTTTGGGGTCAGTATTTGGTAACTCATTGAAATAAAAAATATGTCCAATGCATATCAAAACATATCAACACAGTTTCAAAACAAGTGTTGTTCCAGTTTTGAAACCTGGAAGCACTGAGGACTCTAGTTCAAGGGTAGACTACTTGGTGAGACATCCTGCAATGACAGGCCATCAATCCTCTATCCTGGCTGTCAGAGGGTTTAGCAATGACCTGCCAGCCAGTCAGGGTTCCTCCAGAGCCCTGCAGCCTTCCAGAAGAACTTAGCCAAAATCCAACCACCCCTGCAGAAAGTTTAGATTTCAGTCAGCAGCCAAGGTCCCTCTGAAGTTTGCCGAACAGCTTTACTTTTTAGACTGGTTCCATCAGCTTTCCTGCATTTTTTCTTTCCCAAATCAATCATTTCACCCCAAACAAACCATTTCATCTACCTCAGTAATCACCTAGATCATGCAAAATGATGTACCAGCCCTGGATTTGTCCGAGGACCCATGATGTTGCTTCAGGTTTCAGGCACAGAAAGATTACAGACCTTGGAGATGTGCAGTCATTCCAAGCTGACCAAAAACCTCTGCTATGCAATCAATCAGTCCCCTCCTTACTGAATTTCACCTCGAGTGGTTTTTAAACAGCCATAGGGAGGTGAGACCCAGTGCTTCCCTGGGTGAGAAGGCTGAGACCTGGCCATGGTGGCTCATTAGAAGTTTTGGCCCTTTCCCACTGAGATCTGAACTGCCAGGAAAGCAAGAGAAAAATGCCTCTGAAGAAAACAACTAAACCAGTATTCATTAAAAACAGTTAATACAGAAGTGTGTAACCTATATTGCTATCTCTTGAATAAGTATTATAGTGTATCAATACAGAGCATACAACAGCAATCATAAGAGGTCCATGGGAGGATGCACTGCTGAAACTTTGCACTACCATGCTACAAGAGCTGCTGCCCAACCACACTTGCAGCTCCGGACAAATTTTTCCTAAATGATAAATATGCAGTCTCCATCAAGAGGCATGGGAGCAACCTACTCATCTGGAAGGTCACAATTTAGTCCACCAAACTTGTGAGCTGAGGGGAGACGATGAACCAACATCCCTAGAAAGCCATACAGTGATCAAAGATTTTCTAATCTTATAAACAAAAATGTTTTGGGGGCTGACCCACAGTGGTTTATACATGGAATTACTGAGCAAGACTGATCAACAGTCTCCATACTGGGTAAACCACTGCTTTCATCTGAATGTGAATTTGACTACAGACTTTAAAGACAGCTAAATCAACATAGCCATGCATCAGTATGTTATCAGCAGCAGTGTCTTCTGAGACTTGAGATTGTTTTCTCTCCTTTATTCACTGCAAAATCTATTGAGTTACAAGGAGTACTGAGAGGGAAAAGCCATTTTAAATTGCATGTTTATAATTTCAATGTCATTTGAACAACTAAACTATAAACTTTGTCATTTTGCTTTTAGAAAGAAGTAAAAGCTATATAAAGCTTGTAAAGAATCGCAGAGTACTCATCCAGATTACTGACAGTCAGTTAATGCCTCAAAAATCTCTCCCACTTCTTTACAGAGACTCAAATTCAGCAGTCCAGTGAACTGGGCTATAAAATCAGCATATCTGCCCCAAAAGAACCATGCTTTTTCTTTCAGTAACACAGCCGCAATACATTTGCAGGACAGCAGGCTGGCTTTGGGCCGTGAAAGGTATTCTCCATTTTGTAAAACAAAGCAGCCATCCCTAATCTTTTTCGTTTACCAGATAATAAAAGGAAAGTCTCATTTTGCGACTACAACAAAAACTTAAAGCAGTACAGCTGTAAGCAGAAATCCAGTCCATTTGTGGTTTAAAGAGCTCCACGCCTACTGTATATAAAATAATACACTGGTATCATTACCATAGACAACAGCTTGTTTTCAATTTGGCTGTAGATAATGAAATTATCCCCCAAATTACCATAAAGTGGAACAAATAAACACAAAAGCAAACTCTTTCTTTTTTTCCCCCCCTTCAGCAGCACTGGCTTTCAGCTATTTAGAATAAAAGCAAAGCTTCTGTTTTTCCAGAGCTCCAGTTTGACCTCAAGCAGATAAAGAACATGAAATGACAAACATGCAGCAAAGAGTTACTGTGTCCTTCCCCCCTGGCCTCTGTTTACATTAGGAAATGTACCCGGGGAGGAGGGAATGGGAGGCAGGAGGGCTGCCTTTCAGCGCCGTGCTCAGCTCTGCTGGCTCCGGCTGGAGCTGGCCCCTGTTTCTGAGTAAGCTTACTCCACTCCAGATGTGCCTCGGCTCCAGCGTGGCTGCCATGTACAGTAAATCGGCATCTGAGGGCTCGTCAATCTGTGGGGTAGAGCAATTGCGGTCTCGCCAGGCCGCCCCACTGGCACAAACAGAAATCTGCACTGCTGAACTGGAAAAGGAGAAGGCGGAGGAGGAGGGAATGGGGCGACAGGGAGGGATGGAGGCGGATAACGGGAGAGCAGTGTGTGAAAGGTGAGGGGCTGAAAGGTGTCCACTCCCAGGAGGAGAAGAGGAAGAAATAAACACTAACAGCCAACGGGGGAAACGTTCTTAATGCATTTGTAAATTTACTTGTAAATGTTTTACACTTAGAAAACGGAATGCTGCGTATCATTTGGCAATGTTGGCTGTCTATATGTCCCCACGGATATACTGGCTTAGTACGACTTGTAACAAGGGCAAGAGAAACATAAAATAGCTGGGAAAACACAGCCAATTAGTCATTACATGTAGATGGTAAAAACAAGTGAGAGAGAGACAGAGAAATAAAAACCCTTAGCAAATCGAGTCCCTCTTGTTTATGTCCCTGCAACATAAGTACAAAAAATGTAGCAGCAACGAGCCTTCTAATCAAAGTGCAACTTGCAAATCAGCCAGTACTCCCATTCAAAACCCTCCAGGATTTCCTGATGCTCACAAGATTTACCTATTTGCTGTCATTGTAAAATACAAATTATTTCACTAATCAGGCAGTTTGCTTTGGACCTGACCCCAGTTGTACAAACTCCAAGTTGGATGTTCATTTCTGATCTCCTGCCGCCTACACAGCCGTTGCTAACTGAGTTTTAATAGGATGAGAAAACAATCTTTTCTTTTATAGTGGGTTCAAATGAGCTACCCAGCTTCAAGCTGACTATAGCTGTGTTTTCCTAATCACCATTTTTTTATAGCAATTCTGAGGATGAAAATGCCTGCTTCCCCCTTCCTTCTCTTCCAGCAGCGCCAAGTCTAAGAATGTAAATAAGTGTTAAATTGAAACACAGAACAAAAATTGGTTAGATTCAGTGTAATTGAGTCACAGTTAAATTTAGGCTGCTTTTATTTGCAAATGTGCACTTTAACAGCAGCTCTATGCAGCATCTCTGCGTAGAATGAGATGCCTCATTTATTTATTATTATTTTTGTGGTCATGCCTGAAATTCTTAGGAAAGGCTCCCAGGCCCATTGTGCCGTGCACTGTAAAAGATGAGCAATGCATTTTAAAGAGCCTCCTTTGCCAGAGAGACTATCCTCTGAGTGCCATCTGGGTAAGATGGCAGCACCTTAAGTGGACAGAAATATTGCCAGCTGTTCCACATTTAAAAATTGTGACTCAAAGCTGAAAAAAGTCACGAGGCTGGGAAAAAAAAAGTCATAAGATTTTCCAAAGGGTATATGTAACATCCTTTCTTGTCTCCTAATTTGTGAGCCTTCGGACCTTCCCAATAAATTGTGAGAATATAAAAGCTACCTTTTTAAAAGAAATGCACAGATTCTTGCAGTATGCCTCAATTTAAGGAATGAAGGCTTAAAAACGTCAAATATCATTACAGTCTGAAGTAAAGCCATAAGACTTGGCAATAGAACAAACAGCTGTATATGAGACTTGATTTTCCTTAGCACCCCATTGACTGGATGGGGTAGTAAGCTCTCTCTCCCCTAGGTTAAATCAATCCTGCAGGGTACAGTGTGCTCTGATTCTGACTACGAAAAACATATGCAATTGTATATGATTAAACAATTAAGGAAACCGTGATTATTCTTATGCATAAATTTCATACTGTGTTTTCAAACACTGGAGGCACTGGAATCGTTACCTTAGAGGCAGGGCAATAGAGTAGCTCAACAAGCCCCCAGTAAGCAATCAGGCATGCGTCCGCCAAAGTGGACAAGGCCATGAACAAGAATACGTGTCACATTACCAACTCCTCTGCATCTTCCAGAACAAGGCATGCTGCCTTCCACTTCTTCCTCTCACCTCAGCATCCAGCCATGCCCCAGCTAGCCTTAGAAGAGGTTCTCACCATTGCTTATGCCTTATACAGTAGGACAAAATGTACATAAAACAAGTGTTTTGAACCAAGGTGACAAGATTAGGATCAAAATGACCTCAAGAGCTGTTTAAAATTAGACTGGCCCAAGCATTGGTAATGTACAAGTGGGATTTCCCTTACACTGACAGAAATATGAACTGACTGATCAAACAGGTGCTTTCAACGGCCAGCATTTCCATGCAGAAAGTCTACACAGACCAGTCTCACTAGACAGTAGCTGAGTTTAGTGAGGAATGTGACTTTTCCCACCCCATGTTGATGAGCGGCCCAGGAGAAATGCGATACTTAGAGGACACCAAGAGCGGCACAGTTCTTAGCTCATCCACCACAATAATGGCACTAATTTGAGAATAAGTGAGCGTAAAGCTGATAATAGCTGTCTGTAAAGAAGCATGTATGATGGTAAGATGATATGAGACAATGCTAAGTGACCATGGAGGAATGTATCTAGAAGCCAGGACACAAAATGAGTGAAGCATGAAGAGGGTGTTGAAAATGAATCAGTGAGAGAGATTGAACAGCAGAACAAATAGTGCAGCCCCCCTTCAGAGAAGCCCCTCTCAGTATCATGCTCCTAACTCACAGCAATGTTACACCTCCACTTTAATCTTAGCCATGTTTTACAATGTAAAATCAAGTCCTCATTTACACGTGTATCTTAAGTGCAGCCACTTAACCTCAGATTTATTGCACATATAGTCAGAAAGGACAATTTCTCTGAAAAAAAAAGTTCAAAAAAAGACAAAATAAATTGATAATCTCTCTAAAGTATAAAACTATTTTATTTCTTTAATGGCTCATCTAACACAATGTTCCATCTTGCAAGAGAGCAGGTACTAACTAAAGAAACGAAATAACTCAAAAAAAATTGCCTGAAAAGAAATCATGTTTCCTATTTCCAACTATAACTGCCTTTTAATTGTGCATTAGAATCTTGGATCTACTATTTTTTGGGGGTTTTCCTCTATACACATTCCAATGCACCTGACAACTGAAGGAAGGACAGTACTGTCCAGCCATTGTGTGGGCAGATGTTGTGTAAATTTCCACAAAAGATTCTGCCAAGCCTCCCTCTTACATAGACCTCTGACACCTGCATTATTTGGAAGGATTACTTTCTGTATCACTGAATGTCCCCCAGGGACTGAGACAAGATGAGCAACTGAGAACACGGCTGCAGAGCAATCCTGCAGTGTCAATAGGAATGTAATTATCCTTCCCTACTTAAGGACAATGCAGCAGCCCCAGGTTCCATGCTCACTCCACACATCTCCTGAAAAAGTGGAGATTAACAAAGTTAGTTAAGTATCCTGTCTATAGTCATTTAAAAGTAAAATAAAATCTAAAAGGACGGCAAAAATTGGCTGTGTTGTCATTTAATATGTCTATACAGACACAGACTGCAAACTTGGCATTTCTGCTCATAAAAGAACTATCAGTAAATCCACCAGGCTTACACTTGCCAAATCTTTAACATCCCAGTAGCATGGTCTTTATAATGCCTTTGACACCTGCAAAGAAATTACATCAAATCTGTAGCAGCAGCATTAGGTAATGCACCAGAGTTCAATGTTCAAAACATCCTGTTCTTTACATAGCCTCTTGTCTTACACAAAAGCAGTTAAAAATAATAGAGCTTGTTCAAGCGCCAGATTTACAAGCTTTTGCTCATAGACTTTGTAAGGGTCATCTTGCAAGGTTGTTTTGTTATACCTGTGGGCTGGGAAAGGGCAGGAGAAGGCACAAAGGGAGGAAAGTTTTGTAAATTGACGGCTTCAAGCCTTCAGGAAAAAATTAAATACTTCAATAAAAAAAAAATCAACTAATGCTTTCATGACAATTAATTTACTTTTCTGAAAAGTAAAACAGAATAAGTATCCTGTTGCTGGACTGGAGATAGATTAAAGTGATGGAATATTTATATTTGTAGTTTGAGATGTGGACGCTTGGATCAGCTAATTAGTAAGACATGCCATTTGCAAAACTTGGATGTTGATGCAAATTTTGGGCTCATCAGTCTTTTGGAATGTTTAGAGGAGAGAAATCTTGGCTCTCCTCTCGAATTTCACACTAGAAGGCTCTGGCTGGCTTCAGTGATGAAAGAAGAAGAAATGTAGGCTTCTACAGCCTTGCTATGTTACATGTACATTGTAATTACCTCAGTGTTGCTGTTACAAAGCTATGTAACAGGCCCTCTTCTCCCTGAGATCTGAGGTTCCTGTTGATGAGGGAAATCTGAGCAGAACAATGCAGTCCAATGTTCTTGTCACATTCATGAGTCCTATGACTAATCCCTTTGCAATCAAGACCCAAAGCTATAATTAACTTTTTTATTCTTATTTTCACAAGACGTTAAAAGACTTGCTAGTATTCACTTTGTTTATGAAATGCTCATTTTCACTGGGAAGCAGTGTTGGACTAGGAATAAAGGCACGAGGCTCAGCACATCAGTGAAGTCTGCTACCAATGCCTGGCCTTCGAAACATTTCTTAGGCACAGACTGTATTTACAGTTATTAAGTCTAAAACCTGTAAGGACTTTCATTACTGCTTAATAAGGTGTTTTGAGATCACAGATGAATTGCAGCAGGAGAAAATACCAGTAATTTGTACAAGTGCTGCAGACTTGAAGCACCAAGCACAAAGCAGCTGAATTTCACACTTCCATTGAAGAGTCTTCAGTTTATACCAGACCAGATTTAAGCCCAGCTGTTTTGTCCAAACACCTACATACAGTCTATTTGCAATGTATCCCTCATAAATCTCTTCCTCTTACTTCCACTGAGCAGGAATATTGCAAAACTGCAGAAAGGAAGTGGAAGTTTAAAAGCTTTGCAGAGAGCAGATGGAAAATGTGATAGGAAACTGAAAAACAAACATTTTGTGTTTTCATATATATTAATTACACGTAACAAAGGTTAGCTTCCACCCATATCTTTCCCTCTTTTTTTTCAGCCAGAACTTTTCATTCTTGTACTAACAGTTATACACTGCAAGGGCTCCTACCAATAACAATAATAAGAGTCTGGTAAATGTTTTGTTATCAAAGGCAGCAAAAAGTCTTATTTTATGTAGAGGAAATAAGCCAGAATCAATAAAGATATAACCTGTTGCTTTTATTAAATCACTAGAACAAGGCCTCTCAATTAATTTTTACCAACATGCAGTTCCCTTTACTATGATTCTCTGGGCGATTTTTACCAAGTTTTCTCTGCAGGAAATAGTGGACAAACTCCAGATCTCTGAAAGAATGACAAAACGGTATGAAATGCAGGGTCTCTCACAAGAATCATAGGGACTTCATCTCTCATGGACCTGGGAAAGACCAAACAAAAGTTACACATGGCCCAAATCCAGACTCAGGTCTGGCATTTGAATAATCCTGGAGTATTTTCAATCCATCTCAATCTATCTTCTCACTGGTTTATTTCTTAAAGCAGGTTAATCTCAGAAGAGCTTACTTAGGACATTGTTATATCAGCCAATGCTCAAATTCTTAGCATCCACCAGCACACCTGAAGATCAAAGTATTTTGTGTTGTAAAATGTGAAATAAATATTTGAACATTTTAAGTCAATCAACTTATTCTGAATGTTTTATCTTTTGTAGTTACTGGCCACTAAAGATTGATGTTGCCCTGGAACTCCTCGCTGATGAACACATTCCTCTGGATGCCTAATTTGTGAGAGATTTACACTGTGCAAACATTATTTACAGAGAGCACTCAATTCTCTCTAAATCAATTAGATATGCCTTTTCAAGCACGTTTTCTGTTGAAGGTTACCAGAACAGGGTTTTCTTTTTTACCTGCAATGAGGATTCCAAAACCCCATCACCTCTGAGAAGCCACAGGGTGGCTTGGAAATAGAATGGTCCTGCCCGTGCAGCCTCCTGTATAATTGAAATGCAATTTAAGAGATCTTCAGAGGAATTTCTCCAACTCTGGAGGAGGCCAATCAGCAATCTGACCTCCAATAAAGACAACAGAAGGAAGCTCACTTTGAAAGATAGTAAGAAAACCTTCTTCTTTGAAAAGCATTCTTAGGTGCCGTCTGCTGATACAGTGCAGATTTATTTCCTGAGGTCCAGACAAGTCTGTGTTACTGATTATGCCAATATTCCTCACGTGGCTCTCATTGCCCTTATCTAAGAATGGGAAAAGTCAAGGAAAACAAGTGAAAAACAAAACAGAACCCTACCTAACAGAGAGGTTTATCATCAAAAGTTTTCTAAATGCACCCAGAGAAATCTCCCTGCATATATATAAAGTTTAGGAATTTAATCATTTTATTGCTCTCTGGAAACAATGATGCTGTCAACAAAAAAAAAAAACCTAGCAAAATGTGCTTATAAACTTGGTGGATACATGTACAAGCAGGTAATAGTATTTGCAACTATGCATCATGTATGGAAAATAAGCATATGTACCTAAAGGTATACATGAGTTCATGATGGTCCACAGAGGCAAATACTAAGTCTTGCATCTGGGATAGTCTAAAGGCCAAGTGATTAGAAAGCATCTTTGCAAAAAAGAACCTGGGACTCCTAGAGGACAATCTGAACATGAATCAGCAGTGACTTTTCAGCATTAAAAGCCAACCTCATACTGGGCTGTTTTATTAACAAAATAACCAGCAAGTCAAGTAAGTGATTATTCCCCTCTGTTCAGCACATCTGGAGTACTGCATCAAATTCTGGGACACTGACAAACCAGAGCAAGTAAAGCTGAGGGCCACCAAGGCAGACAAAGGCCTGGAGTATGTGACTTAAGACAGCTGAGTGAGCTGGGTTGGTTTGCCCTGGAAAAGAGAGAACCAAAGGAGAGTGTCTCACCACCACTGTCACAACCTAAATTGTTCATTAAGTTTACATTAGTACACAAAAGTTCATCTGTTATGGCTAACCTGTCTTCCATCTCATATCAGAAACTGAGTAAGTTTACAATTTGTGGAACAGTGACCCACTGCTGGGGCAGAGTGAGACTAAAGAAGTCTTAGAGTCAAGCCAATCAGTATGCCTCAAGCAAGCCAGAACAGTGCAATAAACTAACCAAATCCACCCAAACTACAGCAAAAATTCCCATGACTCAGCCGTCTCCATAGCCTGTCAGCTCTACCTCCCACCTCCACAGCCCTATCTAACACTAGAGACCAGGCTGCCAGATACTTCAATCCAAACACTGTGGTTATACAGACCCCCTCCAAGCCTAAGGCCCAGATCCATGAATCCGGCTTTAATCCACTCCTGAGAATGTGTGTATTCTTTGGTCAGAATTTCAGTTGTCTGTATTTGGAAAGTCTCACCCACAGCCTTTAGCTGACTAAAGGAAGCCAAAGAAAATGCAAGAAGTAGTGGTTACCAAAAATTAAATCCTCCCTCAATATGACTGTTACTTATGTATTTATGCACTGTATATGCGCCTACCAAGCCTCTAGGAATTTAGTCTGCTCCTTATTTCGTTTATAAGGAAGGGATGAGAAAGAGTCCATTTCTACAGAATTCCCCAGATGAAATCTACTGTAGAGTACATCATTAATAAAGGATTTTTCTATTTATTTGTTTCACCCTGAGCAGCTGGCCACTCATATCTCTCTGGGGCATGTCAACTAATACATATTATTTCATAAGTTGAACATTTCTGAATAATACTGTCTTGTCCCTTCCATTTGTATTACATTACATGAAGCAAGGAAGTATGTTTGCATTGCACTGTAGAAATTTAAGGTGAAAATATATTTCTGAAACCCTAGAAAAGGACTGAGCAGACCTGATGATTATTAACTAGTGATAAACGTTTGTCTAAGAGGTTATGTTTCATGAGGAGGCTGTGAATAAATTCAAATCATGCTCATGTGAGGTAGAACTAGTGAATGACAACCAAGGAAAATGTATTAAAAGCAACAATTAGCTTTTTTTCCCAACAGATCTCAAAGCACTGAAGTGCCACTGAACTCAATAGGAATCTATTATAGATTTCAGTGAGAAAACCTGGCCCACTAGCCTCATTTTCACAGTCGGAGAAACTGAGACACAAAAATGTTAAATGAGTTGCAGGATATTACCCAGCAAATGGCAGAGCTGGGAATAGTACTCAGCTCCCCTGGAGGCCAGTCCGTGCGTCATCCACTGCACCACTTCCTCATACTAGAAGGCAGCAAAAGAGCACAAATTTCAGGGATTTTGTTAATGAGAATGAGAGATGGAGAGATCTGGAAGCTCACCTCTGAAGTATAGGAATGCCAGGATTGTTTGACTGTTACATCCAATACACAACTGATGACACTAAAATATGAACATGTCTTTGCTCATATGCAGACAATTATGCAAAAAGTCAGAGAATCAGGAATGATCACACAGAGAAAAAAAATGATTCAATTGATTTTAAAAACAAACACGTAGCACAGCAGATTCTGTACACATGGAGTCAGGAGGCAAGTTTGCAAATCTTAATCAAATGTGATTTAAATACTGTTTCTGCTAAAGCAGTTGAATTGACTAGTTGACTGATATAAAAGGACACAAGGAAGGGGTCTCACTGTACACCAGATGCCTACCAATCCTGTTTTCTACAGGTTACTTCTCTTCAGCTTGAAACAGATTATATCAGGCTCCTTAATAGGAGATATGACTTACAGCATTATTATTTAAGTCTCACCACTGTAAGGGTGGCATATCACTTTACTCCTGTGACATATGCACTGACTTTGCAGCTTATTCCTACGAGGATATTTTAATCATTTGAAATTATAAACATGAATCCATTTTTACAGCAAACACCATTCAACAATCTCTTCTCCCTGTGGTCACTTTTGTACATGATTAGCCTCCCATCCTAGGAGGTTCTTCATCCTCTGAAGAATGCATGGTATGGGACATGGCTAAAAGGCACCAATTTCTCATTGTCTTGCTGAATGGTTTCACCCATAGACCCAGAATATTTCAGGCTGCCAAAATGCTCATAGTTGAGAAATTGCCCAAACACATGCCAGCCCCAGGTAGGGGTCCCCTTCCTTCAGCCAGCAGCTCATGCCCCTGGTAGGAGTACCCTGATACTGGGAGAAGAGCAGTGGCTGCTGACACTGCTTTGGAGCAGACCCACTGGCCTTAGTGTGGCTTCCTTTCCTGGAAGGTTCCAAATCACTTTACCAAGCTGATTGCTATGCACTATTGTTGTGATGGTTTTGTGAGAAGCAAGGTATAAGATACAGCCAAGACTATCTGAGGTGGTTGCTAATTTCAAGTGATTTAAATTGCAAGACATTGTAAATATTTAACATGCTCCTTAAATGAAGACAATGTGTGAATGGCTGAGCAGCAAAAAGATCACAGGATTCATATCTTACAGTTCAGCAGCCTTTCAGATGGACTACGCCATGACTCAGGGACAGAAAATCCCTGCTCTTCAATTCACTTTAAGCTTTCTGACTTTATTGCCTTAATAGAAACCAACTACATAATTTAGCTTCATGACTGCTAGTGGGAAATAAATTTTACTGAAGCTTCATTCTTTGAACATATCAAACTTTTCCTCTGATTTCAATCTTTGAAATCTTGTAAATAACTTGTCTAACTTTGACATTAGAGTCCTTCAGGAAACACTTTCTTCTTAATGACATTTTACTCATTACACTGTTCCCACCTACAAGGAGCTTCACTTTTGGACTGGGTTTGGCTTTTACTGTTTTGGTTTTTTAAAAAAATTTATAAATTACTAGCGTGCAGCTGTGTAATATATGACAATAGGGGGTGATAAATACTGCACAGCTGAAGCTGAAAACGAGTTAATGGAATGAAGTGAAGGTGATGACACTTTTTAACACAGAAAGTCATGAGATATTTTAAACAATACATTTTAGACAAACACAAAAAAGAAATCCTCATTTTTCCCTGAAGAGTCTCTGATGCAAAATTCATTCCCACTGGAGAATACCCACCAAACTAAATAAACCTTTGTTTAATGACTTCATGAACTTACACAAAGTGGGATAACATTTATGCTTCTAAAATCCAGTTGAAGTGGCAGTCCTCTATTGTGCTGCTAAAATCTTCTTGTTGCTGGTGACTGTTAGAAATTAAACAGTTAAAATGAAGACCACTGAAAAAGAGTAAAGCATATGTTATATGCAGCATGTTACTTGCTCATTGGGCTTCCCATGGGCCAGTGAAGGTTGGGAACCACTTCTGTAAAGGAAATGTACATAGTGTCAAATTATAGACAGTCCTGTGTGTTAGGTCCATTCCTGCAACTGATTAGCTCCAGAATTACTTTGGCTTCACATAGTTTCTTACCAACATTATATAGTCAGCCTTCAAAACATAAGTAGGCAACACTGTTATTCTCAGTTTACAGATGCGTTATAAGTGCAAGGGTTAACAGCTACTGCAAGGGGGCCATTAAATGAGCATCAGAAGCTGGAATAAAATTGTTTCCAACCTTTTCCCACTTAACCATAATATCCATGGTCAAAAAAAGAAAAAAAAAAAAGAAAAAATTAAGCTCCTTCACTGAAACCACGTCCCCTGAAGCCATTTCTGATGCCTAAGTAAGCATTGTAATTTTTAGAACTGCTCTGCACCTGCAGCTTCCAAATAGTTTCCAAAGAGCACCTACCTATCCTAATTTTTACAAGTCTCAGCTTCTTAAGTCTTTCAAAACATGGAAAGAATAGCTATCTGTCTCACAGTCTTCCTGCCCACTGAGGTCAATGGGAGACTTTTCTTTGACTTCAGTGGCTGTAAGACTTCCCTCCCATATTCTTTTCCTTCAGTTTGGGAAAGCAATTGTCTCAGGGTGGGTAAATGCTTCAAGAGAAACTGTTGTGTTGAGAATCATTACCACCCATGCACCACACAATACAAACAGTAAAAATGATGAGCAAATGAAACAGCATAAAAATAAAGAATAAAAAAACAGCATAACCATCCTAACAGCAATGGCTAGAAATTCATCTTGGAACACTTAACTGTTCCTGTGGCACAGAAGCTAGGAGTGATTGTTCTGTGCTGCCATGGCATTGCCCAATAACCCATTCTGTCTAAACTATGAGAGCCGGCTAAATTATCCTGCCCTGTGTTCTCTTTTAATTGATTGTTTAGTTAAACAGAGGATAAAAAAGTGTGGCTGAGATCCAAACTCAACTGCCTGCTGCTACGACAGAAAAAAGTACTGATCAGAATATTTCTCTGCAGAATGAAATGTGTATCTCCCGGGCTTTCAGCAATAGCAAAATAAGTTTACATTTCTGGCTTTAATAAGATTCTTTCCTCTAAGTCATAAACAGCTCATTGATCCCTTCTCTTATTCCTGCCCCCTTTATCTTATTTATTGAAACTTGTAATATAAACAGTATTTCTTCACCTACTGTCTTTCTGAATTGTTGATTGTCTGGAAAATGGCACTAGCGCAAGGTTTCAGGGCATTTTCTCTCTGTAGCAGTAGTGTTTCAGTCACATGTGGGTACTGTCAGACACCCACTGTCATTTAGGGCCATCAGAGGCAACTCAGGGAGCAAGATACTGGGCCAGTGTAAGCAAGCACAGCACAATGTGACCTCAGGAGTATCAGGCAGATTCGCACAAGGATCTGGCCATGTGACTGTTTCCAGCTAAAATCACATTCTTCGCTCACCACACGCTGGAAAATTAGAGACTGCAGATCTTCTAAACATGTTTGTGGATGTAGAAAACCCTTTCATAAGGTAGGAAGGGTTGCATGGGGGAGAGGTTTCTTCTGAAAGGCAGCATAGGACAGGATTGGAAGTGCCAGCATTTTTGCCCCCTTGTTGTCACATTCCTTTCCCAGGCCCAACCGATGAGGCGGTCTGTGAGCCGCTCTGGCTGGGAAGGATCGCACTGCTGAACAGGGACGGAAAAGGGAATGTGGTTTCCTGAAAGGTTTCCAGCAAGTACATGGGAATGGAGCTCTTGAAAGAGACATGGAGCTGAAAGCACTTCCCTTCTGAGAAACACTTCCAATCCACTCCCTGGGCCAAATGTAATAACAGCTTTGACATTATTATTGCAAAGGGGGGAAAAGTCATTCTTCCAGCTCACTGCTGTGATTTCTCCATTTTGAAACCACACCTTCTTTGAGACCTGTAAGTCATGTGGTTTAACATGCAAGCCTGCTCACAAGGGATGGTTCTTGGGCACTTCTTTACCAGTACTTATCGCTAAGTCTTCCTGAAGGTGCCAGGAATGCTTCTGGCAGTGAAAAAACAAGCCCAAAACTTGGAGACATGTTTTTGTACTTGGGTCCCTCATTATATCTCTTGAGTTACTTGGAGTATATTGCCACAAATTGCCTGCAATATGCAACAAGCTTTTTCCTACTGTCAGTTATGAGCCAATATCTAGATATGAGGGAAAAGTCTCTCTGTAAACCATTTGTTGTAGCAAATTTTAAGCTTCATGGGATTCTTCTATAGCTGCAAATTCTCTCCCTTTACCCATTTAATACACTACACTGCACAACAAATGAACATAAATTATTTGAAATATCTCTCTAAACAACCCATTGGAGATTATACTGACTGGTCCTTACAACTGAACACTAACAGAGTCATGCCAAAAATTCAGACTGTCACTAGAAGAGTTAGGAAATAACGTATGAAGGAATTAATGAAGAAGCAAAAGCAAGGGACCTAGTTTCTGATTTACCGTCCAGGAATATGCTGGAAGGCACATTTTGTAACAGAAGAGTTACAAAACAAGTGCTGTTGACAGTACAAAGGGGAAAATAAAGCCATTAGAAACAGTATAAATTGTACTGGCATAATAATGTTTCTCCCCAGACTTCGTCTAGAGAAAAAAGGGGGTGGCATTAATTCAGTAACCTATGTTTCTAAATAGGTTCAGTTAAATTGGTACAATTTTTGTTTAGATAAGGCCTCAGACTCACTGACTCTCTGGAACCCCTTCTTAGTCTTACCTCTAACCACTTTTTCCAGCCCATGGCAGGGAAAAATGTACCACAGGAGGCAGAGCCAGACACCAGTTATACTGTAAGAGTCTCAACCAAGAGCGTCTCAGCAAACGCAGGGCCAGAATCCTCCCTTGCTCACAGTGAGCAATTCATTTGATTGGGAATACTTAGAGGCAACTTTTAAGCTGCCAGTTAACTGACACCTGACAGCCATCAGCCTGCAGTGCCTAAGTTGCTATAAAACATGAGTCAGTCAATGAATTACATGGGTTTTGGAAAATAAGAGTAATTTAGAACATTCTATTCACATTTCTGTGTACAGATCATTTGACCTCGTGGGTGTTTTGTTATTCTTTTTTTATGTTAACTAAACATATAAAAGGAATAAAAACAGAAAAGTTCTTACTAATATCAGGAAAAAGTAAAAGACCATTTTTTCACAGGGTTATAGCATATTCTAAAGAGCAGGAAGTTCTTTGGACTTTGGAGAAAACACAACCTTAACTATACAACCCAAAACCAACAGCAAACTTTTCTTAAAATTCAAAATACAGGATCTTATACAGCTGATGGCTCATTTTAGCTGATGTTAGAAGTTCACATAACAATTGAGAGAGCTGTTTCTGCAGTATTTCTGTGTTTGTAGCTAACTCAAATATTCATACACTTCACAGCCTCATTTCCATGGATTTTTTTTATGAAATAAATATACTATACTTTGGATGAGTGTTTTTTCTTTCAGTTTGATTCAGTCAAATAGAAACAGCCAAGAGATCAAAGATTCATAATGGGATGTAGAAAATACCACTGAAAATATCAAGTTGCAACAAAAGTGTCACCAGACCAAAGAACTCATAAATTGCAATCAGCTCATGCAAAAGGCTGTACAAATACGTCTGAGGACACAGGTTCTTGCAATCAGAGGTAGGTAGATATGAAGCACTTAAATCCAAAACAGTGACAAAAAGCCCTGCCTAAACCTGATGGCTAAAATCACTGAAACCCTTCTTACTTGACACAGTATCAGGTTGTAGATTATTTCTGCAGAAGTGCAAGACTGCCAGAATCTGCGTTCATAAAGTCCCAGTCAGGATTTAGAAACAAGGTCTTTCTCAGTTTGCGTCCTCCAAGAAAACAAATTCAGTGGGTGCTTTCAGGCCAAGCTCAGCTTACACTGATAAACTGAGGTCTTCACAAAAAGCCAGTTGTGGATACTGTTCTTCAATGGAAGGAAGAGGAATCCGTGCCATTGACATCTTTGCACTTCTCATTTAACACCAGGTTAATAATATACAGACATGGGCCTGGGTGCAGGATTCCTTCCTCCCTCCCAACAAAGTGCCCTACACACTAAGCAACAGTCACATCACACTTTTTGCTCACTCTGGTTCAATGAATCCCATGGTCCTTGAAAGCAGCTGACAGTGGCACAAACAATAAACTACTCCAAGTCATCTTGTTTAACACCTGGTAGGCCAACTTTTTAGGGGGATATCCTAAGAAGAGGATTTTATTCCTCCTTGCCCCTCCATAGAGACTAAGGAGAAAACAGAGTCCACATCTAACCCATCCAGACAAGCACTCTAACCTGCAAGCTTTCCCTCTGGTTTCACTGTGAGATAGCAGTTACCTGCTTGCTTTTGCACACTTCAAAAAGAGTGCTAGGATCTGGATCACAGCTAGATAGAGGAATCTTCCTGCAAACCCTGCTGAGGCTTGGTGATGGCTATGGCTTCAGGCACATCCTAGCTAAAGTTCAGTGCTTCCTTTTGGCTCACTCTAGACAGCTGGCTATTCAGCATGAGGGTTTTCCAACTCATCCTTATGAATCACCACATTTTGGTGTACAGCCTAGTGTACTTAGACTGATGGTTTCCCATCTGATGAGAAGATTGCTGAGCTCATCAGACACAGCATCAATTAACAACGTGACAGTTACAGACAAACAAGCACCCCTTCACATTTGCCTTGCTTTCCGACTCTTCTCCTGATGAAAAGGCACTGGAACAGCACGTTATTACCATCCTCTGTTTTATTAGTATGACGGTCCTCATGTACGTCAACAAGAGATTTACATGGCAGGCCAGCATGACACTGACATTCTGAATCACCAGCAACCCCATCTGGTTTCTGCAGGGTCTCATAAAACCAGCATGTGTGCTCATAAACTCAGAAATGCCATCAGCACCATGGAGGAAGTTGCCACTCAGGCAGGGTTACCTTCACGTGATCTTCAAGGTTGCAGAGCTGAATGTAATTTTCAACAGACCAGGCTCAAAAAATTCTGACAGTGCATCCTGTGCGCAAACCAGAGGAAGGGAACACAGAGGGCAAGCCATCAATAATTATAAAATCCAAGATTAAGTAACCAAGCAGCAACTAATTCAACCAAGTTTAGGAAATTAAGGTCACCCACTTTGATCTTGCATTTCAATCAGCTAGCATGCTCTATAGTTCTGCTTCAGCCTCCATCACGCTTTTCAGCAAATACTCCACAGAGACCTCATGGTTCTCCATCCCTGAGCTTGACACTGTGCTCCATGGTGAATTAATGTGGTGTCCCTTCTGGGTGTGCTGGGCCTGCCACTCCAATTAAGAAAAAAGAAGATGAGGGAATGCAGCCACCAGGCCTAGCAGAAATGTGGCTGAAGTTATTCTGAAATGATCCTACTGTCTACATTGCTCCCTGCCAAATCTCCCCACCCTCTGCTGTCATTTTCTTCTCTCCTTTATAAGAGGAAATGGATCCTAAATCAGCAAGCTAGGCTTGCTCCTTAACATAACAATTGCTAGCAATACACCTTTTCCCCTTTGTTATAAATTACTTTAGTGTGTAATTCAGCCAAATGAGAAGACAGGCAACACTTATACACAGTCTTCATCCTTTTGTGTAGGCCCAGGACTAGCTGCATTCACCAGCCTATAGATATGCAAAACAACAGCTTTTTCCTTGCACTCTGACAACATGGACAGCTCTCCTGCTACTACCTCTCTCCATCCCCAGGAAACCAGGACCCCAGGAAATTAACTGTTGCAGACGGAGGAAGGATGGGAGTTCAGTCATTCAAGATACTGAAGACTAGATTTTAACCTTGTTATTGCACATGTTTATGTTTTTTTCCTGTTAGGTTGGCCCAAAAAACCTATTTAGCACTACTTCCTACTTCAACACCAAACTCTATTTGAGTCACAAGTATAAAAGCTTTTGGAGACTGTCCTTGGTTTCTTCAGCTGTACAAAACATGCCCTGCTAGGTCACCCCAGCAATGATGGAGCATATCACTGCACAAACACTGACGGCACCCTTAGGCACAGCATCAGCCCCACAAAACCTGGTGGCATTCCCCAACAGCCCCTTTCTAGGGATTTGCACTATAGCGATCCCCTCTGCACCGTGCCTACCTCACAACCCTGACATATGGCACTGACTCACACTGCTATTTGATAGACATTTAGCACAGGGAAACCAAAGAGGCAAGAAGAAAAAATGTGAGCCAAGGGAAAGTGTGGGTCAACCACCTTCCAGACTCCCACCCCAACTTAATGATATCCCTAGTAGGCAGTTCATGTAGGAGAGAAGAGGCAATAGCTGCCTCCATAGGCTCCATGTGCCTTGATGTCTCATGAAAAAGGGCTGTCCTGTCCCAAAGACCGTATATATTGGTTACACTGCCCTATAGGTATTTACCTTTTTTCCTTATTGTATTCTCAAAGGTTCTAGGGAGCCTACAGAGCTAGATGGAATCAGGAGGACTCACCAACACCCATGCACATGGCAAAGCCCAGATGGAGAGAAAGAACAATGCAGAACTGCACAGTGTATTATGTGCACTGGGGACTGGGAGTGAAGACCTTGCATCTGGAAGTCACACAAAGCACTAGGCAAAGGAAACAGCCTTCTAGCCCACGCCAACCTGCTTTGCAGCCAGGCGGCTTGCAGGGAGTTTAGCTTACGCTACCAAAACCCTGATATGCCAGCTTTGCAAAAGATAGGAAACATCAAGAGAAGTCTCTTTGGCCATAGCTCTGCACAGATGTCTTGTCAAATCTCTGTGCCAACACCATTTGGCTCTAATTCTTGCACAATCCACTCAAGGACATGTGTTCTCCATACCTCCTGGGCAACTTCCAAATCAAAAGCAAGGAGTGACCATGCAGACTCTTAGACAGGTGACCTCTAGGTAATACTGCAGATGTTCTAAAACCCATTCTCTGACAGAAGAGGAAGGAAAAAGGCATGCCCTACTCTGCCCTGCCTTGTGGGCACTCATTTGTTCCAACACCTTGAACAGAGGAGCCAGGTAGTGACTGTAGTGCTGCCTGCAGGACACAGAAGAAACTGCAAAAGGGAATTTGCCCCAAGACTTGATGCCCACCTCCATCTCCTGCAAGCCCTCCCAGCTGTTTAACTCCAAACCTGACTGTTTGAAACTTGTCAATAGGACAAAGAGGTGAATTTCACACACCCTTGGGATACCAAGTGATGTGGATATGCCAGTACGTGCATAGTTTGGGCCTTAACTGACTATAAGAGCTGAATAACTATCTACAAATTAATGAACATTTGGGGCATAATTACCCACTTGGAATAGAGCATGAAAGCATGGCTTTCTGAGGACCCAATTCAGGTGAATGTACATACTGAGGACAGTGGTGTGTCTCTGGTTTGTTCAGATTTCAGGTCCCATGCTTCCAATTCATTTCAGAATTTAATCAAATTTAAAGGTAATTGTTATTTCCAGTTCATTTGAGAGAACAAACCTGAGGTTCACAGATGTCTGTATTTTCTTTACATGCATACTGCATAATTTTAACTCCCTGTTGACTAGCTCTGCTGAAGATACTAGCATAAAAAATGTTCATTATTAAGTGATTTATTACAATATTAAACATTAAAGACCTATTCCACAACTGAAGCGATCAGTGTAGCTGAAGCCCATGAATGATTGCTAATACACAAGTGGGTAGTCTTGTACTTATAGTATCAAGATTAAAATAAAAACCTTTATTTTATTTTACTTTATTTTATTTTATTTTATTTTATTTTATTTTATTTTATTTTATTTTATTTTAATTTAATTTAATTTAATTTCAATTTCTGTCCAGATGAATTGGTGTGGGGAGGGAGCAGTGTCAATGCTCTTCGACAAGACTCTCTCAGCTTCTTATCTGTTCCCACGAAGCTTCCACTCAAGTTTTGCAAACTCAGACATTTAGTTACTGTGGTTTCAATATAGATCTCAGCCTATAAATGCTCAGCTGAAGAAACCACCAATTCCAATCCTCTGGTAGCTCACCTATCATCACCAGTGTAAACCAACCAGCCTTTCCTCCAGCAGCAGCCTAAATTCCCCAAAGCACTGTTTCCAGATTGGGAAACTGCCTTTATAGACACCTGTTACATCTTATAATATCAGATAGGGCAACATCTGTAATTCTACCTCAGACTCATCCTTCAACTTTGTGAGTCAAACTACATGTTTCACGTACCCAGTGAACTAAAGCAAACAAACAGGAACTATTTGTATTCTTACTTATGCTGGGGCTTATAATAAGCCCCTTTGGAAACACTTCCGAACAGGTAGCAACCGGCACACAGGTTTTGCCAAGGTTTTAAACTAGTCTTTACCTGTTGCAGTTGTTGGGAAATTTCTAGCTGTTGCTAGAAGTGTACTTGTACCTGCATGCTGGGATTGGGAGCATGAGCAGGTGTTTGCAAACCACAGTTATACTGGTAACCATGCTTACTGTCTCAGACTCATTACACATCATACTAGCAATGTCTGCTACCTGCAATATCTTGCTACAAAGACTCTCATTCAATTTGTTTTACAACAGTGATCAGACCTGTTGTAAGCTATAAAAGCCTCTCCAGCTAATTTCTGTGTGCAGCCTGATGCTCCTTACCCTGGAGGCCCTTTAAGATTTGACCCCTTTCACTGTTTTCGCTGCTGTCAGCCAGGACAGCAAAAGAAGAGGTGGTATGCAGGCTGAAAAGCCAAGCAGCCCTCAATCAGTCCTTTGTCTTTCATGACCAGCTTTTTATCCAGGGGCAACAGTCTTTTTCCATTACCAGTAAAAATGAACCCCCCAGTAGGGGTGATGAAGAAACAATAAAACTAATCATTAAGCAGGCCTGCTGAGAAGTGAATTCCAGTCCCAGGTCAGATCTAATTGCATTCTGACACTGAAGCAATGGCCTGGTCATTTATATTAGCAACATCAGGTTTCTTTTTATTTATTTGTCTCCATTCTGCTTTCTGTCCCCATGAAGAAAGAAATACAAACATGTGGATCGATGAAAAGCTGTATGTAGAGATCAAAATATACATACTACGCTGTGGTGTACTTTGCAAGTTTTTAAAATACTCTATTCTTAGCCAAGATCAATTGTGGAAAACCTAAAAACAAATATAGCATTTTGGAAAATGATGAGCAACTGTAAAAAGGAGATTTAGCAAAAATTATGGTAGTGTTATGGCCTATTACCAAGTAAAACCATGTACACAGGGGAGGAAAGACAAACTTAATCATGCATATAAGCACACAATATATATACATGTAGGTGTGATTTTTGAAACTAAGAAGTTTTTAGATACCTACCTTTGAGTAATTACAACAGAAATACTCTTTTAAGAGTTCAAGTCCAGCTCATGCAGGCATATGGCCTATGCATACATCATGAATATATTCCTGAAAATATAACTATCTTTAGGTCCCTTTCCTCCCTTGCCACCTTCCTTTTACTGTTTTCATCGTTAATGATGTTTTGCCCTGGTTTGCATCCTCAGCTTCCTCCCCCACTGTTTTTTGCCCAGACTCCCCACAAGCCTCCGAGCCTGAAACTCTTCCTTCAAGAATCTAAACAAGATGCCTTTGCATCTCACTGAACACAATAGGACTCTCTTCAAAGCCAAGCAACATTTTTCCTATCATTGTTTGCAGGGGAAGAGTCACTCTGCACTCGCTCAGATATTACGGTCACACAAGCCTTAGTAGCTAACGGGTGGATTTGCTGTCATAAGAGAGTTTGTACAACTAATAAGATTGCTTAATCTTTTCCTAGGTGCCTCAGCATTTGTAACAAGTTTTGTAACTGCTTTTTAAATAAAATTCTCTGACCTTGGAAAATCACTTGCAAGTCAGCTCAGTCCTCTGGCTTTTTTCCCTTCATATAGCTTTTATGACCTCTCCTATCTTGATATCAAGCCCTTTCTCAGAATTATCTTAGTCCAATTCTCTTGATGCTATCCAGAGCTAAAAGCCCTCAGCATGTGCTTTGGATCCATTCCCTACCTGGCTGCTGTGCTCAGAGGGGCGTTGATCAAATCTGGTAACAGCAAATCAGGGCCCAGAAAATGTATTTTTAGAACCTGGAGTTGTTCCACGTAATTGCAAGCAGGCTTTCACAACTCATTTACTGAAAAAAACTTACTTATCAGGTGAGGATGTGACTAACTTCCACCCAGATTTCATGTTGTGGATCTTATCAAAAACACTTGAACAGATTTTTCCTTTATCCATGGAATCTGCTTTCAAAACTTGCCTTATCGAAAGCCCCAACATGGCACGGTGACAGTTTTGCGTAGTATTTGCCATGCACTTCAGTTTCTAGGGTTAGCTGAGCTGTGCCTGGTGGCACAGGAGAGAAGCAGGCTAGCACAAATATGCCGCAGTTAGCATAGGTATGCCACAGTTAGCTTTTCATATTAAGCTCCATGCCACTATGAATACTGGCGCTACCAGTATCCAAGGTAGCTAGTTTGACAAATCCTTTATTCCCAACAGTTTCCAACTCTGTGAACATTTATCATTGTCAGGGCACACACACATTGTCCGTTGCATTTGTGTGCACACATTTTTTCTGGTTACCTGTTTAGCCTGGAGAAGAGAAGGCTGCGCGGAGACTTCATAGCAGCCTTCCAGTATCTGAAGGGGGCCTATGGGGATGCTGGGGAGGGACTCTCCATTAGGGACTGTAGTGACAGTACAAGGGGTAACGGGTTAAAACTTAAACAGGGGAATTGTAGATTGGATATAAGAAATTCTTTCCTGTTAGGGTGGTGAGGCACTGGAATGAGTTGCCCAAGGAAGTTGTGAATGCTCCATTCCTGGCAGTGTTCAAGGCCAGGGTGGACAAAGCCTTGCGTGGCATGGTTTAGTGTGAGGTGTCCCTGCCCACGGCAGGGGGGGTGACACAAGATGATCTTAAGGTCCTTTCCAACCCTAACTATTCTATGATTCTATGAATCTCTCAAAAGTTACCCATGGATGCCAGGCTGATAACCTCTGTGATGCTCTAGCACGCTCCAGCCCTCTCTGTGGAGACAGGCCATCAGACAGGCAGTAATGCCTGGGTTCTGCTTCTGACAGTGAACTGCTGGACAAATTTGAACAACTCATGTAACTTGTGCCTAGATCTGATCAGCCATCATCTAATGCATACAGGGCAGATCTCTACTTCTCTAAGGTATTCTGTAACACTCACAGGGTGGGCCCAGTCAATGTGTAACATGGTGGAAAGGCCTTGGATTTTAATCAAGAACTATTAACCTACAGAGGATCTAAATCACATCAAAAGCTACAGGCAGTTCATTCCCAAGAAGGTAAACATCTAAAACATACCCAAAACATTATAGACATTACTGAAATGTAATTAAATAGTAAATGTTATTATAGTAATAACTTAGCACTTTGCTTTCCAAGACTGAAAAAACATTCTGGTAAACTCTAATTAAGACTCAACTCATGAAACACAACCTCTTTGCAGTGGATAGCAATATATGCGTAATGGTGTGCAGCAACATGACCCAACAGATGAGAGAGCAGGAAAGCAAGGAGAATACCACATCCAACCTGCAAGTTCAGAGGGAATTAGGTAAACATAAGGATCCCAGGTGGAACTGGGATTAGGGTAACATGAAGTAAATGACCTCTACTGCCAGAGAAACGATTGCAGAACACTTAAGACCGGTAATTGTGAAGAAGCTTTTTAATATCTTTTCTGAAAAATACTACCTGCATCAGCAGTGTTCCCTACATCCTATTGAGACACGGGTACTGACTCAGGTGAGGACATGCCACCTACAGAGGAACTGCTGCTGACTGCAGCGTTTGAGGGCTACAAGACCTACTCCAGCCCCACTTAGATTTCAGAATGGTGCTAGGCAGTGAAAGCCTCTTGCACAAGGCACTTCCTAGAATCCTCTCTTTTCTCAACATCAAGCTGCCTGGGACCTTTTTCTCCCACAGTCCCACATATCTCAAAACATGAGCAGAGGAATTTCATTGCAAACAGGCTCTGTTCCTCTTATATCCACAACTATAAGGTACTAATATATTTTATACCTTGCATAAGTAAACTATATTCATTTTCACCGATTATTGTCCCTTAAGCTCTATGACTTTCCCTAATCTTGATAAAAAGATTTGAAATTTTAAATCCATTTAATTTTCCAGTATTTGTCATTAGTGCAATGTATTTACTGTTGTTCCTAAAACTGCAAGCTATATCTTAAAGTCCTTTTCCTTTATACATTTTTATTTTTCTAAAATATAGTTGTGCACCAGAAAACACTTGTTTTAATGCAAAACACACCACTTAAAACCATCATGTATTATTTATCAGAAATAAATGAGAACTTGCCATTTCATTATTTTTATTAATTACATACATCACATATATATGTATGTATGTATGTGCACACAAATGTGCCTGGTACAAAATTTTCAAACACCTCCAAACTCAAGACTACTTTGACACTTCAAGCTAAGTCTGCCAGGTCTTGATACAAAGCTCTTTGAACCCAGAGAAACTCAATTCATTGACTTTTATTGGTTTTGTTAAACAATCTTGAAAGTAGCATGAGAATATTTGGAAATAGAGCTGAATTTTTAAACACAGGTAACCTCCAAAGTCTAGGGAAGCCTGAGTTTGGGAATAACAAACCAAAAATTATCCACAGAAATGGTCCCATGTAGACAGAGGAAGCTATCAAATCTTTACACTCTTTCTCCAGATCATATTACCCCAAAGAAATATCCATTGGAAAGAGTTTCCATGTGCCATATAAAATCTGTTTCATTCTGGGGACATCTCATCAGCATCTCCTGTATAGACACATGTGCCTATATATGCATAGCATATTTTGCCAGTACTTTTCAGGAAAAAACTAGTTTAGTAATCCCACTGAACAAATGAGAAGTCTGATTGTCTTGGGAGAGGAGTGCAGGAACAAAGAAACCTTGTCACACCAGATTTTTAAGGTTGATGTTGTACAACCCCCACACCCTTGACAGCAATTCCTTGTGACTCCTCTGAAAATGCTGTTATCAATCTTATATTGAGACAATGAAATTTTATTTACTTGGTGTCTGCTTCTGCTCAGTTAGCCTTTCACCGAAACTAGAAAACAGTATCTAGATGCATTTATAAATACTGGAATGTAGTAAGAAGATTTGGGGAGAACTTATTATGGATAAATATGATGAATAAACTGAGAGCAAAAGTTACTGAGGAACTGAGGTTTCTTCCCACTCTACCTCTTTTGAGGAAACAGCAGAGAAAGAGACTTTTCAGCCTCAGTCAGAGAAAACCCCAGTTTTAGTCTCAGTTACCCCTTAGGATCCACCAGCCCATGTCCCCTAGAATACCAAATGCTCCATCCCCAGCAGCTATGTATTAATCCACTAGGAATACAAACATGGAAAAGCCACAGCCTGTTTTACTCTCTTTACACAAGCTAAGTACTCCAGATGATTTGAAAACCAGCCACTGCAGGTCTACAACCAGAATGGTCAATTTTATAACATGATCTTGCTTGCACTGAAGGCAACAGTAACCTGATTTTGGTGTGAAGGCCATTTGGGAATCACCCTTGCTGAAAGAAAAGCCAGAGGGTAAATGTCACCAGAAGCATATTCCAAAACTGACTTTGAAAGGGATGATGAATAATGAAAAAGTGAAGTCTTTAAGCCTAGGTGCTCTACCAAGATTTACCGGGAAGCAGACAATCTGCTGAGGCATCCTGTACTCCTTGCCCAGCTCCAAGCTTTCAGCCCTGCTTTGAAAGAGCCAGGTTCCCTCAGGCTCTTTCCACTGCCAGAAGGAGTTCCTGAAAACTCACTGGAGCTTGCTCCCTCTTCTGCAGCACCAGGTTATTAAAGGGCCTGTATTCCTCTGCCTGCCCCCACAAACATAAATCCTCATTTTTACATTGCCTTTCCTTTAACACTGAACATAAAAGAATGTACTTTTTATTGGAATTTTATCTTTGCCTGGGCTTCTAACAAGCAATACCGAACACTCTGTTATTACGGCCCCTTCTGGATTTAAAGGCATATAAGCTGTTTGTGCTTGGCTGCATACACTGGTATTTTTATGTTCTTACATATCTTTATCTGCACAGTATCTCTGAATACACTTACAACTGTTTCAAAAACCCTAAGCCTTCATTCAAATAAAACTGCAGAGAAGAGATCTGTTACATGCATATTTCCTCACCACTTGAACTCTCACGCTCAGCAAGGGCTGGAGTATTTAATTTAGGCCGTTTGTTTTAATTTGGCCATTACAGTTAAAAGGCCATGCCCTAGATTTGGCCCTGTGAAGAAGTGGTTTGCTCCAGTTTAAATGGGTATGAGGCATAGCATTTACACATCATAGAAATGCTTCTCTCGTCTTTTTTTTTTTTTTTTCTTTTTCCTAATGTAAATTTTGCAATACTAATTCCTTTTGTAAGAGACGTATGGATAAGTGGTGGTTTAGAGTTCGACCTTCCCCTGGTACCCATAAATATTTATTGTTTCTTGCCCTTTTTCAAGGCACAGATGAAATTCATCTTCCGGGGGGGGGGGGG
>JBCJKH010031338.1:0-16369 GCA_039877255.1 Loriculus beryllinus | reverse complement strand
CATCCAACTGTAGTCCTTCATAGGAATCTTCACAAGGAGCAGACAGCACCAAGAAAAGGCTACGCTAGTCTTGTAAGGGCAATATGGTGCTGCAACCCATAGTTCTTTTTGAGGTACTGTGCTTTTACCTAAAAACAGAAAAAGCACCTACTTTATTAGACATACTACTACCAACAAAGTAGCAGTAAGCAAACCAGCTTGCCTGGCACTGAAACAATTCACAGTGTGGTTTGGATTTATACCTAAGGCAGGCAGTGTTTTTTTCTAACAATCCCTTACACAACTCTCAGCACCATCTGCAAAAGGTCAGTCAGAAACCAGAGCTCTGGAACTGGACTGCTGGGGCTACTGTCAGACCAGGGGCTCGGGCCCTTTACTGGTGGCAGTGACAATTTGCTTGCATTTCAGGGAAGGCAGCTTATTCCCATTACGGAATTTGTCAGAGGGACAAAATTTAAGATCCCAGTCTTGTCAGATTATCATTTTATACCCAAAAGCTTAAAATGTAATTCCTTTTGTATCATTGGCATGGTTGGAAATGTTATTAATATATATAAAATTGTCCAGTGTTAAGGCAGCAGGTGTCATGGTATTTAGAAGAAATTATTGGTCCCTACTTGCTACTAACGGAAGAGAGAGAGGTTTGTATTAGCTTCATAGTACTTCATACTTAAGAAACAACTTTTTTTTCATTCTCTACCAGTTCTTCTCTCTGCTGCACACTAATCAAAGCAAGGAAGTACTTCTCACACATTGAATCAGTTAGCTAAAGCTATCAAGAAGAGAGCCAAACTGATGCTTAAAGGAAACGGAAATAGAGGTGAAAACCTAGCATTTCCTTAATAAATAATATAAAGTGTCTAAGAAGTAGTAATCTGCAAGGATTGCTGCTGGTGAGAAAAATACCAAGCATTAAAACGAGACCTCAGTAGTGTCCATGAGCTGCAAGATGGATGTACTGGAAACTGCTAGCCACCCAAGCACCTATGACCAGTGAGGGCTGCTAGAGTGCTCCTAATGCTGAGATGAGAGCCTCAAAGCCAGTCAAAGCTTGCAGATGTTGATACAGTTCATGAAAGCTGCCCTGTGGCTAAATATCCTACAGCAAAATAAATCTAATTCACAGACCTCTGCCTAGAGTCTGCAAAAAGAAGTTTAGGTTGATAGTGAGCACAGCTCAAACAGCATCTCTGCTCTCTACTGGATACTGGATACTACACAGGAAGGAAATGCTGATCTATTCCAATTTAGATGAGTAAGGTGCAATCCTCGTGTACTGACAAGTTGTTAGTTCAGTCCTCACTGGAGCTACATTTTGGTGAATGCACACATGAACTAGCTGAACAAGCCTGAAGTTTCCACATGGAAGTTTCATTAATCACTTCCCACAAGATTTAAACCAAAAAAACCCTGCATATCACGTTGCAACTTATTTGGTTTGAATGAGACCAAGGCAGACAAAGGTCTCCCAGCAAAAGTCAGTGAGAGCTGGATGTTTCACAGCTCATCTGCCTTGACAGTAATTTCGGGAGGGATTTGCACACAGAAATATATTTGGAGAAGGCTCTGAAAACAAGCCTGACAAACTTCAGCTGCAGGGAGTCCCCTTTGCTCCATTTTTTCCTGCTAAAACAAGTCGCAGACACAATCAACCATCTTACCTGTGTCAAACCCAAAACTTGGCACAATGTCCACCGTTCCATGAAAGGCTCCAGCCCATGCTGAGGTAGCGCTGGTGACAGCAGCTGGATCTGTCTTTGTCACGTCACACTCGGGAGCAGGAATCCTGGCTGCACGGACTGAAGGCATCAGCAGGGACCCGTAGCGGGGGTCACGGTGTGAGCTGGGATGGTGATGGTGCATGTGTGGATGAGGGTGATGGCGATGCATGTACACGTCATGCATGTGTGCATACGAAGGGCTCACCTGAGATGCTAAAGGATAATGCCAGGATTCAGATGCAGCAGGGGGAGGAGGTGGGGCAGTCTGATGAAGGCCGTGTCCTGGCCAGCTGCTGGGATCTGGTGTTGGGAAGGTGCCTGGTGCAGTAACAGGGAAATCGTGGTGTACTCCACTTAAGCATGGTGGAGGTGGAGGCTGATAAGAGCTGGTCCAAAATGAAGTTGGGAAACTGCTCCTTTGGCTTGAAATTGTCGAGCTTTCTGGAAGACAGGAGGGAAATGAAGTATGGCTGAAGCTGAACAACAAATTTAATGATAAAAACCCCACAATGATTTTTTACTCTCTGAAACTTGTAATACTGAACTCAAGATTTCTCAGCAACTACAGAATCACAGGTAGGAGGGGACCTCTTGAGATCATCTCATCTATCCTCCTTACTCACATGGGGTGACATGGAGCAGATTGTCCAGGACTGAGATGCAAACTTCACAACCTCTCCAGGCAAACTGTTATACAGTTTAGCAACCCTCAACAAATAACAAAAATTGTGTTCCATGGAGTTTCCTGTTTTCTAATTTGTGCCTATTGCCTCTTGTCCCGTCAGCAAGCATTGCTGAAGAGGGCCTGGATCTCCCATCTTCATTCCCTCCCAGTCAGGCATTTACACATATGGATGAGATCCTTCCTGAGACTCTTCAGGCTGAACAGTCACAGATCTCTCATGATCTTGGAACAGGAATTATGAGGACAGGCTAACTCCTGACCAGACTGGAACATATCATTTAGAAAAGCAGCTGTTGTGGCTGTAAATGTTTGAGGACAGAGAAACAGGTCACGCTGCAGAATAGGAGACATCTGGCTAAAGGAAGAATACCAGATCTTCTCAAACTAATAGCATGCTTTGATGGGATAAAGATCATATCTAACGCATCTCCATCCCTGGCAGTGTTCAAGGCCAGGCTGGACAAGGCCTTGTGCAACCTGATCTAGTGAAAGGTGTCTCTGCCCATGGCGGAGGGGTTGGAACTGGATGATCTTGGGGTCCTTTCCAACCCAAACCATTCTATGATTCTATGAGTCTATCTTATGTTACTTGCTTACAGAATAAATCACATTACTCCATAGTCATAGGATCAGACCTCAGAAACATCTAACTGAAAGTTTTTGTCACAAATAGAAGATTCACTGCTCCTTACAGCTAGGGCTCAACTTACATTTAAATGGATTCCAATACCTCTATGTTATGAAATCACACCCTAAAAATTCCTCTTTTGAAGGAGTGGTTAGTGTTTTTGATGTGCAGGAAAGTATTGGCATTTCCATTCTCACAATCCTCTTGCCAGCTAATGTTTGAAAGTACTGCTTCATACAATATGTCTTAGCTCAAATAGGGGATTTTTTCAGTCAAAGATGGAAACATAAAAATATAGGACTTCACCTCAGATGAAAGAAGAGTCATAAAAATAGCCTACAGAGAAATAAAGCCAGAGAAGTTTAATATTTGATGAGGGGAGGAATCCTGTGGTCCTCAAATAACATTTACAAAAATATTTAGATTATTTTTTTTTAAATGACATTTTGGTTTGCATTGTTCAATAACCAACTGGAATGAGATTTGGGTGAAGACACCACTGACAATGAACGGCTTCTTCAAATGCTCCTGCCTCGCTACTTTGCTTACACAAAAATACTTTAGAAATTAAAATGCAACAGTGTTTTCTGACTGCATCCCTATGATACTCATGAACCTGCTTTAAAATCCATTAAAATCACAGAAATTTTTCCACACATCAACTGGCTTTGGTTTAGGCAGTTTCCTGAGCCTAATTAACTTCTAATATTGGAAATAAACTTTGCAAACACACTACGGACAAATGTAAAGAACTTCTTTTTGTGCCAAACGTCTTCAGAGGCTGCAAGCTTATCTAGCAAACTGTACTACAACATCGGTTTTTTTCAAAAGGTTGCTTTTTTTAAGCAATGTATTTCCATTTTAATTCATGCTAGAAGGCTAGAGAGAGCTTCAACCGTATCACAGAAGCCTCAGCACCCCTCTGAAATTGGTATTGTTCCTTGCTAGTAAATTGGTCCTTCTTACAAGGGATTAGGCTGAGATGGAGAATGCACATGGCTTACAGTATTGGCAGCAGGGCTGACAAAAAAAAGGCAAAACCAAACTTCATGTCCAGCCTGTTGTTTCCCTCACTGCTTAACAGAGGAGCAGAGCTTAACAATTGCCAGCATTCTGGAAAATTAACCTGCGTAATCAAGAGCTTTTGGAAACGGTCTGGCTGTTATCTGCATGGAAAAGTCCTAAATCCAAACCATCCCACTTCAAAAAACAAAAGCTCAGAAAAC
Source organism: Loriculus beryllinus (assembly GCA_039877255.1). NCBI lineage: Eukaryota > Metazoa > Chordata > Aves > Psittaciformes > Psittacidae > Loriculus > Loriculus beryllinus. The sequence goes on along the minus strand of JBCJKH010031338.1, from coordinate 12,109 downwards.
CACAAAGTACCTTCAGGGCAATTTTAATACCAGGAAAGAACACTTTAAACCACTGGATTTGCCAACATGAATTCATTGCAGGTTGTATAACAGCTTGGCTTTCCCAATCACGCAGAAGGTCTATGTCACAGAAAGCATGTTTTGTCATCTCCATTTTTCAAACCTGTGCACATTTCATGACGTCATTACCACTGTCAGATACTGCCATGAACCAGCCCCCACTGAGACACCATTGAGTGCAACTGCAGGGGCCAACCTCACTGGTCAAGGGCAAGTCACGTCACTGGACATACAGCATCCATCCAGGTTATATAAACATGCAAGAAAACTTCATCCACCCTGAGTGCTTACAGAGGATGCTATTAAGTATTAAGTGTGCAGCAATCCCATCAACAAGAACCATCTCTGTGTTGAACAATCCACAACCACCATCCATTTCCATGGCATTTGAAGTGTCTCTTTTCCATCCCACCTTTAAAACAGCAAGCACAACCAATTATCTTTACAGATACTTGGCCTCTATGGGATGTGGCAATAGAGAAACTGCCACTTCAGCAGTGTTCGTGAGAAAGAAAAGAACCAATCTGAATAGATTCCATGGCCTTTCAGGAGAGGGAAAGGTGGAATTTAACAAAAATTGCCTGCCAAGAAAGATGTTACAGTTACCACGATTTCCTATTCTAAGCACAAGAAGGCAGGAAGATGGCAACATCTCGTATACCACAAAGTGGTAACTAATGTAAACGTTCATGGTGAATGTCCACACACACTGAAAACTCGCCAAAGTGCACATGCTGTAAAGAAGACAATGTATGGAATTTTCTGTAGTTAACATTACTTCTCAGTTATGGCAGGACAAAAAAAAAAGAAAAGAAAGAAAACGAAAAAGCCCCTAACACTTTCACTAGGAAAAACATGTTAAAATGCCATAAAGGTATCATTAGTTTCCTTAGTTCCACAAAAGATTTCAGGTAAGCTACACCTACAGCTGAACGTTCAATGTGTGTGTTACCAAAGGTTTACAATAAGTCAGGTTTAAAGTTAATTTAGCCTAAACTGATTAGTATTTTCAACGTACAGATTGCTGTCTCTTTTCAGGACATCAGTTTCTATTTTCTAAACACGAACAAAATCCCTTCTTGACACAATTCCCCCCAACAATATCACCTTAATGAGGAAATTACAATTTGCTCCTCCATCAGGACACCGAAAAAAAGACAAACTCAACAACACAAGATAAAAAAGGTAGAAACCATTATTAAACCCTCCTTTCAACTAGAGGAGAAAGAGTACAGTGAGCTGAGTAGCCAGTTCATGCCACCCACATTTCCATTTAAATTTATACCTTCCAAAAGAGCTATTGAAAATGCAAAAGCTTTTTAATTTAGCTTTAAGTAATTTATTGACAAAAATTCCAAGTACCCATGAAGGGTGTTTATAAAATATCTTCAAGTTAACGATATTTTAACTGCTTTAGGTAATGGGATACAAATTCACATTCATTTTCTGTAACTGAGCATCTTTGACGCGAACCAGAAGACAGAGTTGTTAACATCATTCCTTCACCATTTCTTTCAAGAAGGCATGTTTCAGAAACTCATCTGGGCCTGATAAAATTCTCGTCAGCTTCTCTTCTCTGGAGAAGCAAACAGCCCCATCTTCCTCAGCCTCCACAGCACAGAACCAAGCATCTCTTCCCAGCAGCCTCCCCAGTGATTTTCATACCGCTTCAGCAGGTGCAGCAACAGCAGAAGGCATATCCCCTTACTTTATTCCCAGAAGACTTTCAGGACATGCAGCCCTCTATTCCCGACTGATGGCACAGGGCATATGGGGTCAGGAGGCAGCATGGCTGAAGAACCTTTACATCAGGCCATGCTGTCCTGCAGAGCCCACTGTGCAACCACAGCGGCTGTGCAACCACAGGGCAAGCCAGGGGAAAACAGCAGGGTCTGTCTGAGGCCAAAGAGAAGACATACAACCCCATCCATGGTATGACTCCAAGCTCAGTAAAAAGAGCTTGCTGTAGGCATGGTGTCTCTGGGGACTGCCTTGATCCCATCTCTAAAACATTTATAGCCTGTCTGGGCCATTTATAAATGCTTCAGTCTCCTTTTAAGTAAGCATAGGTTCAATCTTGCTCTCAGTTGAGTCAACGGAAAATTTCCTATTAACATTAATGGTCCCGGCTCAAGCCATGAATTCCTCTAGCTCCCCAGCCACTTGTGATGACCTTTGCTTAAACTTCCTCGGAGTTGTCATCATTCATCTGGAAAGCAAGTCCTTCTATGCTATTTTTCTCTTCACAGTGGTTTCCAAAAATTCTGTCTCTCTTTGTTACCTGTGACTTTCATCAATAAACTCTCACCTCCACATTGCAGATTATGAACACCCCCGTTCCTACAAGGATCCTCATGGTACCTTTCTCACTCAATCTGTTGTGAGGCCATGGCCACGATATTTAGTTCGTGTTCCTTTGCCAGTCCACATAAGGACATGATCAGAAATAATGCAGCTGTGGATCTGAAAAAAAACCCAGACTGCCACATTCAACAAAAGGAAATAGCAACTTACGGCATGCTTTCTCCAGTCACCACTTCCAAAAGCTTATCTGTAAGGTCTACCTTCTATACCTGACAAGATCTGCTTTTTGCTACTTTGTTCTTGCTTATATGCATAATAAAACATAAATGTTATGGCAGTGTGCAAATGCCTTGCAGTACCTTCCAAGTTTCTGCTCCCTGCTTAGAAGCAGAGTAACATCATTCCCATTTTATACAGGGGAATCCAGTAACAGTGGCTGTGTCTCTCCCATGAGCTCTGCCTATGAGCAGGCTGCAATGCAGCACACCACACGGCTGTAGCCATGCTGGCCAGCGCTTGCCACTTGAGCCTGTTCCAGCCTCTGCTGGCTCCCCCACACCTGGAAAGCAGCCACGGATGAATCTTAACCACCTGGCAAAGTCACCTGAAAAAGCTGCATGGGTCTCCTCACATTCAAGGCCAGCATCCCAAACAAGCTTTGCTCTTGTCTCACAGGCCAACTTTCACACTTGGAGCTTAACAATAAGCCTCCAACCTCCGCAAGACATTTGTGAAGCCTCGTGAGCTCTGCCTTGTTCTCCCGGGCCTCGGCAGAGCCATAGGCTGTGGCAAGAGACAAAAACGCCTGTTTCTTTCATGACTTTGGTGCCTCTTTTCCCTATTAACACTTCAGATCATTCAACCCCAAGAAGCTCCTCAGTCCTTTCAGATTTGAGGGGATTTTTCCCCCTCCACAGGGGAACAAAATTTCAGCTGCAATGCAACATGCATCACCACGACACAGACTGGGTAGTCACAATACAGAGAGCAAGTTATTGCTCCTCTTACCTCTCCACAGAGGACTTAGCCCTGCCTTGCTCTTGGTAAGGGCAGTTTCTGGATTGAAGCTACTGGCTTGGCTCAAAGCTCTTGAAAAGTGTTCATCCACAACAGAACCAATGTCTCCCTGGAAGTAAGTGAAAAGGACGCAGCGAGAGTTAAGGTACTCCATTTCGGCAGGCTGGTCTTTCTCATCCTCCTCTTGCTTGCTGGGAAGGGTCACTTCCAGAGACTCCTGCATCTTGTTGTATACAGCTAACTTCTTCTGGGATTAAACACAAAACAAACAAGACATGTATTAGCGATGGCATTGAGTGCAAGCTCAACATCTGGTTTCTTTAACGAAAAATAACTGAATACATTGAACATTTATTTCCTGATTGCAGTTGGAATACAGGGATATTTAGCACTGACATTTCACAAAGAGGAGATAACCAGTGCAGCTCAGAAGCTTTATTCCTCGTACACAAATGAACCTGCTTCTCAGACATGTTTCACAACCACTATTTACCAGCAACCACTTTCACTCAGTACCTTCAAAAGAAAACAGACAGGCTCTAACATTTCACTCCTGACTCACACCTGGAAAGGATATTCCCAACAGTAAAGGCCACAGAGGTCAAGTACAGCCTTATGGAAGGGTGGCCAGATACACAGCATCTGCATTTCGCCCATCCAGCTGAACATGCACCAGGTTTTGCCAGCAGCACTCCCGCATTGAGAGTACACGGCCCTCTGGACTGCATACATCTACTCACTGCTGAAAGGGCAAAGACAGGAGAATTCAATGTTTCCTGAAATATTTTTCATTGTATTTTCAAAGTCCTCAAAATACATAAATTTTCACTCACTACCAAGAATTTTTAATGATAGGAATCTATACCTTAGGGTGGTGTTTGGGGCCAGGGGGCAAGTTTGGAGTGTTTTATTGTTTTAGGGTTGGGATGAGGAGTTTTTTCTCTTTTCCAGTTTTCTTTCTATTTTTTTAAACACCAGCTTGTGGAGAAAAAGGACAAAAATGCAAGTAATAAAAAAATTAAACATGTGATGTGGGGGAAGGAGGGGATTGACAAGTCTGCAAACACATGCAAAAAAACCTGCCCCAAACCAAAAACACGGAGAAGCATATAAGAAATAAAACCCACACAAGCCATCTGTGAATGGCTATTTCAGAATCTTCTCTCTCTCTCAAATCAAACTAAATGTCAAAATAAATGTGTGTGAAGATCCATTTTGCATGGAACATGTTTTTCAGATGTTCCACTTTACAACTGTTTTCACAGAAAAAAAAATCTCTCCACAACAGTCAAGCTGCAGGAATCATAGCTCTCAGCTAGCTAGTTGTTTCCACAGCTGACTTTGCACACAAGCAGCTTCAGGAACCCCAAAACCACTACGGCACATATGTAGTAGTATTTCATAGCTTTTCTATAGCATTTCAGTTTATCTTTTATGGCTTACTTGGCAACACTTTGGCACCATCAGATTCTCTTTAAGTTGATGGCTTTTTTCCCTTTTTCCAAGGTTGTTCTATAGAAAAAAATAAATAACTAAACAGTCTATAAAGTTCTATTTATACATTTGTCCAATTTAGAAGTGAAAGTCCTTTTCCAATCTTGTATGCCACCAATATATTTACAGCCAATGCTTTGTAAAATCTTATAAGCTTATACAAATTAGCTCATTGTAATACAAAATAGATGGTTATTAAAAAAAATAACTGTAAGAAAGAGCTGTTGACAAGTGGAATTAAAACATGTAATACTAAAAGCTTATAGCAACTAAGCAATGTATCTGACATTACAGTAGGTTAACTGATAAACATAAGCCAACTCAGTCATACCTTTAATTCTAATGCTGCTGCATGAACGACAATGAGGATGTAAGTAATTTGATTTTACAGTTTGGGATATCCAGACAATGGTCTGGAATTTAATTAAATCTGTGCTTCACAAAGCAACTTATATCATGGCTCTATTTAGTAATTACTTATTTAGACTTACAGTTTTATCCCAAGTTCTCATAATATATAGATAAAAACCGTGGGATTCATTTAAAAAAAAACCTAAACAAACAAAACCAATGATGGAAAACACAAATCAAAGGTTTTACTAGAAAATAAAATTGCAAAAATGAAACAGTCTGAGGCTCTGAAAAAGATTTTTTGCAAGTGCAGATTTTGGGGTGACCGATACTTGTTTTCGCAAATTAAACAAACAAAAAGCATCCTCATATTTGTTCCTGAAGTGCTTACTAAGGTTATCACTCATATCTTAGTAAGTTCATACGTACGTATGTTCTGCTATTTGGTTTTGCGGTGAAGTAGTAGCAGAACGATGCGACCTTAGCAAGACATAAATAGTGATAACAATATTGCATATACATGAGACATATGCATTAGAAATCTGTAACACATCTACCTCAGTGACTTGATAATTCTTAAAGGTGCACCATAACCCAGATCCTTTTTAAAATGCAGGACAAGTGGCTGGGAAGGGTGAGGTTTTCAGTTCAGGTTGAGTTTTGGTATTTAAGTAGAGACAAAGTATGAAGGAGATCCTTTCTAGAAGTCTAAATAGATATTGATCTATTTATTACATCTTAGATGGACTGTATATGCCAAACCTTAAATCCAAGCAACGCACTTTAAAAGTTGACTTCTATCATTATAGGTACACTATTTGCATTTATAGTGCAAGTATGCAAATACACATACAAGCACGCAATTATATACAGAAACACGTAATTTAATATAGCCTCTGGCTTGACTTGGTTATCAGGAAGGAAGTCGTTCAATGTTCCTATATGGAGACTGGAGCTCAGGAAATTAAAACTTATCTCCAGAGTCGCTTCTCTGTGCAGGAATGTTCCCCCTTCCATGGCCTAAGAATCTAATTCATTTTTTACTTCAACTCTCTTCTCCCCAGTCCATGGAAGTCATTACAAGATACTCTGAGCACTCACTGCATTTGAAAACACCAAATCTGACCTCTATTTTTTTAATGTAAATAAAAGATGGTTGTACCGATGGGCAAAATCTAATTAATTTGTATTTCAAGAAGAAACTAACAGCCTGTAATTACAGAACTCTTTAAATAAGAGACTACAGTGAGATAAAGTAACTCAAAAAGTTTTTCTTTCTATGCAACATACATGCATCCTTTCCATTGTATACGCCTATTAATAATAATATCTTTTTTTTCCCCTAACTCCTTTAAAATACCCTGTCTGCAAACAAATTCCATATTGCTTGTTCTGACCTTAATAGTAATCTTCTAATAGCATTTCTGACCACACTTGTGTGAGTGGAAAAGTATGCAAGACCATCAAGCCAAATGAATTTGTCCCACCATTGGGAGTAGGGTGGACAAAAGCAAACACAAAAAAACAGGTCAGGTTTCTGGTAACTAATCTAGACCAGCCCAGTTTCACTTGTACTGCTCTCACACAAACAATTCTGGCACATATTTAAGTAGCCAAAAAGTATCTGTAAGATATTTACAAGGAGTATTTTCTGTCTAAACAAATGTTATTTCTTGCTTATGTTCAGATCACCAATGCTTTAATATATTCATGAAATCCACCTCTCTCTTCCTTACAAACTGGAGACTGACATTATAAGCAGCCTCTGAAGAATAAAACAAAACAAATACACAAGAACTCATCTTGGCCAAGACCCAGAATACAGAATTACTGTATATACTGCATACGGGGAAATAAGGAAATTCAGTTATCTATAGCACTTGATGCCAGCTTAGATAATAGACCTCAGTTCATGGCTAAAGGATGAGTGGTATAACCTCTGAGTAAACAGTGATGTACAGCATGGGCTGGATTTAGCTTAAATCAACATTATTTTAGTTATTTCACATATTCACAATCAGGCTTTACCAAAGAGAGTTTAAACTCTCAACTGCAAGTTGTCTAACAAAAGGAGACTAAAGGTTAACAGCAAATCACTGCTAATATGGGAATATTAAAGAGAAGGTTTATGCTGGATAACTACCATCCTCTTTTCTGGAGGAAAACTGACCACTTTTTGACCAAAAATAATCTTACACAATCCCCCCATCTTTAAGATTCCTGTTATTTTTTGACATACCCTACCCAGAACCAAGCAAATGGTTCCCATGCAGTGAAATTCTGGCCACATTAAAGCCAATGGCAAAAGTCCAACTAACTTCAAGGGTCCCAGATCTCACCCAGGGTGTCTGGTAAAAATGTCAGAACATTCCTCTTTGCAAACTGAAAAAAACCCTCACTTCCAGCTGAAACCAGCTAGTAGGCAGCAAAACAGCCAAACAGCCAAGCACAGCTGAGAACAGAGAGAGTTTGAGTTAAGCCAAGTTTGCATAAAAAATTCAAGCCAGCTTTTATTTTTCATATAAGCTAGTTGCTTGTTCCTACCACTTATTATCTCAATACATGCCATCGTACAGCATATGGTCCTTTACACTCCTGAGCGTGGAAGTCTGGTGTGCCTGTGGCCACCTGTTACAGATTTTCCATTAAGAGAGAAAGAACAGGAACCAAAAATAAAGAATAACAGCACTGAGGAAACACTATATGACCTCCTATCCTGAGAAAAAGGCTGTCATTTGACATAAGCTTCTGAGAAGGAATTTCAGCAGCAAACCCGAGGCAAATCACGGACAGTCCTCCATTTGTGGAACTCTCTTCCAAGCAAGCTCCTATTGATAACACAAAGTATTCAAGGAAGAAGACAATTTCAAGCAATCAGGGCATTGAACGCTGCACTTGAAAGTGGTACTTATGGCATGCCCTGAAAACATGAATTCTTACTTTGACTCTCGCAGATGAGCAAACCAAAAGCAAAGCCACGTGGCTGCTTTCAGGTGAGCCATTGATTTGCAGCAGTAGAGTTCTTAGCTCCTGCTATGCTCTGCTGATGGAGGGAAGTGGTGGGAAAAGAATAAATTCATACATCTTTTGCTGTACATCTATCCAGAGGTATAATGTTAAAATCTAAAGTTCTGTTTTTATGTAGGTAGAGGAAGATCAAATAGAATTTGGTCCCAACCAGATGGAGAAAGTAAAATAAGCCATTTTTAAAAAAATCAGCAATGACTTGTGGGATTAAACAAAACAAAAACAAAATCACCTTCATGGGGCAAAGCTTAATCCAGATTCTACACCCTGCAATCCTGAGAGTAGCCTTTAAAGGTGAGTTATACAGGTCTGATTCAGCTTTCAGGGAAGTCAGTAGCAGGAACAACACCAAGCTTCAAAACAAGCCTTGAGAAAGCACCAGAACTACAATAACTGAATGTGAAGCCATCTTTTGCTGTTACCTGCTGTGATAGGTACTGCGGGCTGCCAAAGGCATAAGCAATATAATAACCCCATTATCAAAAGTTGTGAGCCTGTGATAGAAAGATACTTCAATGAAACATTAAGCTGCAATACATGAGTCAGGGTTTCGCTACAGCCAGCTGACACATTAAATGCAACTTGTCCTTGTCTGAAACGTTAGTTTTTAAGGAAGAGTTGAGTTAGTGACCTAATTTGCTAATGCAGACAAGCCCTTATCTGGAAAAAGCCTGTCTAGAGCACTGCCAGAAGAAAGTCTGACTTGAGCATATCACAACTCTTTAATGCAACACTTGATTTAGCAGGGTGGTGTTGGCTTAGCTCTCTACATCCACATACCATGGAGAAATTCCAAAACTACCATTTACTGTAACTTCCCATTTCAAAGGTCTTAAGCTCAGCTGTTAGTGAGCCAGGGTGAATCCTACCTTAGCCTCGGCTCTGAAGCTTTCTATACCTAGATTGACAGGGCATGGCAAGCCATCACGGCGTTTTGTGAGCACCAAGAATACAACAGGATTCTTCACCAATAACATGTTTCCAGAGTCTCTTCAAATGAGCAGCTCTGTTACACCCATTCCTCACCCAACCCATAGGAAAGCCAAAACTTACTACTACTGTAGATGCACAGCCCCTCAGGAAAGAGTACGATGAAGAGCATGTTAAATCCACCATTCCATACGGCTTTACCCTCACGCAGGCTCCTTACCATGCACAGGAACACATTCATATTATAACACCAGCAACACACTCACTCTTTTTGGCAAAGCTACAGGGAGCCCCCAATTCATCTGCAGAATGAGGGCTGCTCCTATTCTAGTCAGCTCCTTCTGGCATCGTATGAGCATGCATATAGCCATAATCCACTTGCTTCCCTCTAGCAAACACCCTGGACTTCAGCAATCTCAAAGATCTAAGGCGCTAAGCCTCCACTCCTATTAACATTCAATAGGAATTCAGGCTTCAATCCATTAAGTGCTTTTAAAAAAAATCCCATCTAAATTAATTTGCCAGCAAGTCCTTTCTTGGCAAAGGACTGGTGAAAGCTAAGCTTCCAGAAACCCCTGCATTTCTGTGTAAGGCAAAAATCAGTTTTGTGCTCGTTTTAAGGGAGTGAGAACTAAAGACAGAAATGTGAGAATAACTTCAGAGTGGGGTTAATTTAAAGAGGCATGATGGACCATCCCCTAAAAAAAACTTCGTCACTTCTGCACAACCTGGGAGCATCATTTAAAAGCAAGCCAATATCTACTAATTAAGAAAAAAAGAAATGACCATTCAAACCCCCTCCGCTACAGAGCAGCAACACAAACCACACGCCTGATAGAGACACTTCTCCTGACCTACGTATGCAGCACACGACCTATAGAAACACGATGAGCTTAGTTCCCCAAAGCGACACCGTGGCCCCAGAAGTTGAGCCTACACATCTGCATCGACAGCTCCGCAGCTAAGGAACTTGCGGTGCTCTTTAAAGGATACAAAACTGATACCGAAAGCTGGCATAACCAATTAGACATTTGTGACTGATTTATTACAAATACCAATGGAGGCGCACAAGCTTTATTTAGAATAACACACCTACATCTCCTCACACTGAGAAGGCAAGGAAAGCCAAGAGGCACATAGCACAGAGGAGCTTCTCCTTTCAGAAAAAGGAAATAGTACCGGGAGACACCAGAGTAGTACGACATCGGAAAATGCTTCAATGGAGCCCTCAGATATTTTAAGGGTGAGCTCCACTTTATCAGCTCCAATGCAGAGCCTTATTTTTAAGATATCCCACTAATTCTTCTTTCCTCACTGTTATCTTTAAAACGCAGCTTTAATTGCGGCAAAGAACATTCTTTCAAATGGTCATTATCCTCATGAAGAGAGCAGGAGTGTTTTACATGTTGAACACATGTGTGAGAAGAAACAAAAACCTGGCAACAGATTCTTCATCCTTCTTTCTTCTGCTCTTTACCAGTTGATTAAATGTCCCTGACAGGACAATTCTGAAGAAACAGAAAATTGCAAAATGTCATATGTTACCCAAACAATAAATCTTTCCACTACAGCTATAGATGAATAAGGAGCTCATTCTATGGTTACTTTTTTATTGTTTAAAAAACACTGGATTCAAAGAAAAAGGCATAAACTGCTCTAAAATTTGCAGCTGTTAGAATTAGAGGGTGCAACGTTTTTAGTTCAGCACCGACAGCTTGGTTTTCCCATCTGTCGTTCAACCAGTTTGTGAAGACCCTCCAGCTCTAAATACTTCAGGAAAGCTGGTGCAAGCAGGATTCACTAAAGCACATTGTTATTAACATGTAGGACAGCAAGATTTTGAATGTTTTTTGGTGGTACTGGGGTATACAGTGCTGACCACAATTCCCGAGCCGCATTGGCTCAGCAGAGCTGTCTGTGGCTCTTGCTTTGCATATCTACCTCCACTTTTCTTAAACACCATAAGCCACAAGAACTCAGTTTATTTAAAACTCTGGCATTCATTAAGATGCCTCTGGGACACTTCTTGTATGGTGCTGCTTTCAGCTGGTGGAGAAAATTCATGATTCTGTTTAAAAATAAAAAGCAATTGCACTTGAGCATGACACAGCTGCTAACGATCGTTTAATAGATTTTCCTGTACTATGTGCTCGACACTCCAGACCTGGAAGAGAAATACAGCCCATCGCATACAGAGTTAAGTACCAAAAAAGATTCTGATTGCTGTTTTCTACTTCTAGGTCTCTTACTCAAAGAGTTGAGTTATTTGAGATGGTTTGTTTATCACATGGTCTAACTGCAGCTCCAGATACTCACATACAAAGCTAATAACTAGAATTACTGAATAGGTGTAAGCTGTGACCTAGATTGAAGAAGAAATAATAACAAAGGCACCCTGCAACAGACACAACTCACAAGTTTCCAGAGCTAGCCTTTACAGAGAACAACATGAGCAACCTGGGGTACCATTTCTGCAAAAAGGCTCTCTCTCCCACCAATAAAGAGAAAAGCCACCAACATGCAGTAGGAATTTTAATGTTTTAGCCCATATTCATGTCTCCGAAACAAGCTGATATTAGGGGTCACTTCCCATGTACGGAGAAAACAATCTTCATGGATAATAATGATAAAACCTTATGGAATGCAGCAACAACCAAAAAATGTATTCTCAGATGACTACATTAGGGCCAAGTCAATATTAGTCCCACTTCACCCACGCACTGCATAGTCTAAAAATGCTGTCAGCCTGATAAGAATTTCCTGATTCACTTAAAAAAACCCTGAAAAATACATCTGATCACCAAACTCCGCTGGAACGCCGCCGGAGCCGATCCTACAGGACAGCGGGAACGAGCGGCGCGGCGCGCCCCGTCCGTGAGGAGCAGCGCAGCTCCCTCCCGCCGGCGGGCGGACGTTCCGCCCGTGT
>JBCJKH010031336.1:0-16395 GCA_039877255.1 Loriculus beryllinus | reverse complement strand
AGTCTCTTGCTCTGCAGGGGAAACCAGGAGGAAGCAGAGACAGGGCACCTGACCCAAACTGACCAAAGAGTTGTTCCCTACCACAGCACATCATGGCCAGTTACCCAGAAGGGCTACTTCACTGCTCGGGTTGGGCTGGGTATTGGTCGGCAGGTGGTGAGCAGTTGTATTCTCTTCCCTCGCTATTTCCCTTACCATTATTATTATTGGTGGCAGCAGCAGTAGTGATCTGTGTTATACCTTTGTATATTTGTGTTATACCTGTGGACTGTTCTCATCTCAACCCGTGGGAGTTAAGTTCTTTTGATTCTCCTCCCCATCCCTCAGGGAGCAGAAGGAGGAAAGCGGGAGAGTGAGTGAACAGCTGCATGGTTTCTAAGTGACAGGCTGGGCTTAAACCATGACGCCTCAGCTGGCAACTGAGCACCACACAGCTGCTTGCTTACTCTTACCAGTGTGATGGGAAGTGAGAAATCCCATGGGCTGAGATAAAGACAGTTTAATAAATAAAGCAAAAGCTTCACACACAAGCAATACAAAACAAGGAATTCATCCACCACTTCCCACCGGCAGGCAGGTGTTCAGCCTTCTCAGGAGATCAGGATTCCATCACATGTAATGGTTACTTGGGAAGGCAATCACCATCACTTCAAATGTCCACCTTCTTTCTTCTCCCAGCTTTGTGTCCCCTCCCAAATTCTTGTGAAGCCCCAGGCTATTTACTGGTAGGGTGGGGTGAGAAGCAGAAAAGGCTTTGAATCTGTGTAAGCACCACTCAGCAGTAACAAAAATATCTCTGTGTTATCAGACTGTTTTCAGCACAAATCCAAACATATCCCTGTACTAGTTACTTTGAAGAAAATTATCTCTATCCCAGCCAAGACAAGCACAATCATTCTTGAGCAATTTAGTGAAGGAACACTTTATTCTTGGCTTCAGAAGGGCTTCAGAAGGGCTTCCCAGGTGAAGAAGATGTGTCTTTTTTTATGCCAAATATCAATATGATGGAATGAACTCAACAACAGCCTGTCATATGAGATAACATTTCATACCACCTTATGCACCTTAGGGTCCTGATAAGAGGTCAGAAAGCTTAAAAGGAATCTGGGTGTGCTGTGAAGGGCATGCTTGTTGCTCCTGTATAAAATTCCTTAAAATGACTCAACAAGGATTAGCTTCCTAAGGATAGCTCCAGGACTCTCAGAAGGAGAAAAAAGAGCCTTCAAATACCCATATAGGAGGCTAACAGGGGTTCCAATGTTATTTGAGAAAGCCTGGCAAAGAAAGTTAGTGAAAATAATCCTTGGATTTTCTAGGAAAGCAAGCAGTTATGTTGCATGCCAGCACAGTGTAAATAGAGGAGCATAATGGTGACATGAATTAATGATATGTAATGAAGTGCTAAGCACTGCCATTATCGCTTCTTCCCAGCATGTCTTAAACAACTGCAGTTGCTGCTGAAACAACTTTCAATAGGCCTCTTTTGAAGAATTTAGCAGAAATGGCACAGAATTTTACACTAACCTGACAGTTTATAAACTTTTTTTAATTCCCCCATGATATGGTATACACACTTCATTTTATTATTTAACAGGACATGTTCACTGAACTTAAATCACGCAGCATAAATCACCCTTTGTGTTCTCATGTCATAGCTCTATATCAAGGGATAAATCATTGTGCTTTGAGGCTGTGCTGAATGAATAGGCAGTACCTGTCTGAAAACTATCTGCACACCAAAATAAGCCGAGAATGCCCAGAGATTTTAAATTGATATAGCCCCATTTATGTGCAAATGATGGGAGGTGAATTCCCACTGACTATATTAGTGTGATGCATTACTGGGGAAAAAAAAGATAAAGGAAAAGATTAGGTATCAGACATATCAAACTGCCACATGGTGTGGTAGAAAGAAAGGGTTCATTGCCTATAATCAGCTACTGGATCTGATTTTACATGGAAACAGAAACCAATCCTTTATTCCTACCCACTGTGCTATGTAGGAAATTCAAGCTACTGTTTTCTGATTAGTTGATGCTTTAGTAGAATTAATAAACTTCTAACATGCATAGAAACAATTTTTAAAAAGACATTAAAAAGTAAAGAATATTCATTTTTGTTAAGCTTTAAGGGTAATGTAGACAATGTTGAATTAATATATATAAATTATGTAGTTGAAATGAAGATAGTATCATTCTCTATAAACTTTTCCAAATATGTGTGCATTTTAATTTCCTAATGGTTAATGTGATTAACAAAATATCATGGGAAAATAAAGGTTTTTAATAATAGATACAGGAATTAATAAATCAGATAATTATTCATGTACAAAAACAAAAGACTTGCATTTTCTATTAGGAAAAAAAATTCACAGTATATAAACTTACCCATTTCTGTAATCTGTTTTCTGATTTACACAATTATGACAACACAGTGGCTAGAGGCCAACAAATCTGAATAAAGATACTGCTCTAGAAAGAAACACCAATATGAAGCTTTATGCTTTACTGCAATCCTATAAATTATTCACTCTTAATGACTTTTAACTGTATAGTAAAGACAATGAAAATAATCAGGTAAAAAGTTCACAGAAGATTTCTAAAATGTGTATTTTGGTTTATATTAAACTTGCAGGACATGTGTACTACCAAAAAAGTACTTATTTGGTGCCACTTCAAAGGAAAAACCTAAACATTATAAAGTTTATTTAATATTTTTATTTGTTTTTATCTATAATGCTTTATATGTTATGTATTTTATTTATAATTATATAAGTATTTATTTATACAAATTATAAAATATTTATAAATTTAATTTTTATATCTATAACTAAGTTTTTAACTAAATTAATTTAAAAAAAACCCTTTTGTTGAATTTAACAATACGATATATATGTTTCAGTTCGTGCTAAACACTGTTTAAGAAGAGATTTCAGTGAAAATAAAAGTAATTACTAAATGAAAATTAGATGGAGGGTTTTTTGTTTCTTTGATTTTTGGTGGGTTTTTTTCTGGTTTTGGTTTTTTTCCACACACAGAAATAATTTTTCCTGCAGACAAGTTGTTGTTTTTATGAAAATTTTCATTCAAATGTAAGGAAATACTCCTTTATAGCAAAGAAGTGCTTGCAGGTTTTGCTACTCAGATCTCTTCAGACTCACAGTTAATTGGTACCAAATGCTGGTATACTGAAATCTCTGTGCTGATGACACTGACGTAGCCCATCATCTTTATGCAGAAGAGTTTCAACCAGAGTGTAAATCTACTAGTACACTACCTCTGCTTTGAGTTTATATAACTTAGTCTATTGTGGAAATCATGTGTTGAAATGTGCCTCTTATGGGCAAGGACAACCATTCTTTTCTGGGAAAAACTCTTTGGGTAGTATCACTTCCTTGTACAGGAAAAAAATCTGTGCAGAGAATTCTTGACACAGTATTCTGTATTTCTTTAAGGAGGGTTATTAGATTGAGGATCTAATGAAAACCTTGTTCAGCAGCACTGTTTTGTTGTATCATCTGATTTTTAGACACTATGTTTGGTTCACCTATAAAGAACTATATAGATATTCAGAATATAATCTTTTGAAACTCATCTTGCTGTAACACATATATTTTCCCTTGTTCAAATATTTTTTTATGCAGAACAAAAATGATTTTCAATTGATCTGTGAATAAGAAAGTAGTCTGGTAGTTACAATTTCATGTATCCTTTTTCATCATCAGAGTAAACCAGCCTTTCTACAATGTTGTGCATTGCTTTTCTGATGGTAAAGTGCAGATCCAATATGGACTACCTAATCCTACAGTTCTATATAGTGGTAGTATAATTTACCCAGAACAATCACACTGAGATTTAAGCTTGCTTGTTATAACCACGCTATTGTCACAGGATTGACAGCAACAAGGGCTCGCACTTCTTCCTTCCCTCTTCCCCCATCCTTCACTTCATTCCTGTCATTCATGCCCTGCTATGATAACGGTACTGCTTGCACTGTGTGTATAGCACTGAAAGCCTGTGAAAGACAGGAAATGCTTATTTATTTATAATTACATTTTCCTTATGACAGACTATCGTGTCCAGCTTGTGGCTTTCGTTTTCTATGCTGTACGACTTAGTCATTTGGATACTATAGACTAATATATATATTCTTTCAACATGCATATCACTGGAGTATGTAAGTACATCCATGGAATATGCTTGACATCTGTCATACGCTGTATGTTTTCTTACTTGCTAGTGAGGGGGCAGCAAGTGAGCAGAGTTCACGGTTTTGGTATGAGTCTTCGTCAATATTTGTTTGGAGTTTCTTTGCTCATGAGTGTTTAACACTCACATTGCTGTGCTGTTATATCACAGGCTGAAAAGCCTTTAGACTGTGCTGTATACTCAAAGGGGAAGATTGTAGTATATAGTTTGTCTAAGGGTACCTTTTACAAGCTTAGGTCACTCTGTGAAAGTAGCAGCCATCTTTTGCAGCGTACTGTTGTTCTGACAAGTATTGCCTTTGTGTCAGAGGGACCAACTTAGGCTTTGTGCTCCTAAAAGAGTGTATCAAGACAAAAAGTTCTCCAGCCTACTTTCCTTCTGAAGAACCCCATCTGCAAAATTATGCCTCCATGCATTACTAATATGGCAAGCCTGGGCTTGCTGTTCAAACCAGCCTTCCCTTGCCAGTCCTCCTGATCAGGGCACAGCCCTCAGCACTTGCTACTGGCTCAGAGCAATTCTCTTCTTCCTGTTTCCTGCCTGATTATCTTGTCATATCACAACTATAGTCAGAGCAAGTAAAAAACTTCCCTCTATTATCCTCTTCCTGGAAATGGAATCTTATCAAAAAGCAGCTGCTAGAGAGGCTTTGACAAGCTTTCAGACTGAGACCACTAGTCCTATAGTGAGTCCTGAACTGTCTTTTCTGGTGGACTAGGCATTCCACTGTCCCAAAAATATGTAATAGACCTACAGCAAACAGAAAAAAAATGTCTAAATACGCAGATCTCCAGCTTTATTCCAACACCTGAATTCCTACCTCCTATGGTATAGATGCAACATTTGCACTAAAGAACAGGAGAGAAAAGAGCTGTTCTGAGATATCTAAAACTGCAATTTGTTTGGAGGCTCCCTCCTGTTCACAGACATTAACTTTTAAAATCCTACAAGAAATAACAATTGTCTTCAAAGTCTACAGGTGCAATAGAAACTTTTCTTGCTATAGCAGTTCTTGGATTTGCTTCACCGCTTCCACTGTGAGCAACACAGCAGGTACCTTTTGTTGTTCTCTGAAACACACATGAATGCCTACCCACTGGCAGACAAAAGGAACTAAAATCTTAACTAACACATTTGTGTTCATTTTAAAGAAAATTAAATGATCAGTTTCAGACTTTTCCTATAGAAACCTGGGGAAATAAAAGCTCCAAATGGTAATTCAGAGGAAATGCTGGAATGTTCTAGTACAAAAAGAAATGTAGTGTTCCTTAATTAAATCTGTCCAGAATAAGATCAAATAATGAGAAATTGAAAACTTTGGCTTTCCATGCATGAGGCAAAAAGAATTTTCTAGAGAACCTAAACCTGTTACTGCGAGGCAATATTTGGAAGTCACAAAAAAATCTTGCTTTAATTATGCTTTCCAGTAACGACTGCAGGTGGCTTTACAATGCACTATTCAAAGGTTCAGTGTATGCATGTTTTACACTGCTCATTTGTGAATCTCTCCTTTTTTGGATACTCATTTTGCTCTCATGGTGTAAGAAAACCAATATACTGTTATTCAAGGGTTACAAGACAACTGTGATTGTCCTACAAGGCCCAAAATGGCTTCTGTGTTTCTCAGTATGACTGTGGGATTTCCATATTCTCATGCAACATCCAGCTGAAGCATAGTTTTAGACCACTTTTTCTCCCTACCTGGGTTTCTGCAAATGCTTTCTCCGCTTCTGCAAATGTATTTAATAATTTCCTGTTCCTAGTGCTAAGATTATTTTTCGGTTCATTCTTTCTGATAAAATAAATGTTTTAAGGTCTTAATGCTTCTTTATCTTTCACTAGATATTCCTTTTCAAAGCTCATTCATGTGCTTATAATCAAAGCAGATACTAAAATATGGTTTGCAAGAGATTTATATCTCAATTCTGATACTTTCATGCATACAAAAAAGTGGGTTGTCAGGTACTAAGCCCCTCGTTTAACACAATGAGAAGAGCTAATATTTTCATTAGAAAATAAAGTTCACTAAAGTTATTATAGATCAGACTTTAAAATCTCCTCGTCTTCTTTTGGAGCTTTTCCATTACCAATTAATTCCTAAAGTGCTGTCATGACCAAGCATTAGTAAATATCAGTGGTATATATATGGTAATAAGATATACCCAGTATATATTATTATTCAGACTCTTTGGGCAGTATGCAACCCCCCTATCAATCTTAAGATATTAATGTTACAAAGTACGGGCTTTGTGACCCATAAGAAGTAGTAATACCCTTGTGGCTGCATTCTGCTTCTGGCTCAGTAACATAGAATTGTATTTCTAGCTTGGTTGTTAACAATTAGATGAATTGGTATATTCTTGGGACTGGGTCTTAGGCTGAAAAACTTATTTCTTGAGAAAAGTGCATGTAATGTTATCATGTATTTTGCATATAACATTCAGCCAGTGGTTTGCATTTATCTGTCCCTAATTACTGTTTGTAAAAAAGAGCCCCACTTTTTATAGACCCAGTAGCTACAGAGGTCTTGGTGACGATTTTGCAATTGAAACAGAACCAGATAGTATTTAGTGTTCAGTGTGTATTGAGAAGCAGATAGAAGGAATGTGCTGGCATACAGGAAGGAGATTAAATGTTTCTGGTTTTGCTGGCTGCTTTGTTTGCATATTTGATGTTTTCTAATGACAGATGGCTGTTACGTAGAACCTTGTTTTTAGGGCAGAACTCCAGGTACTTGCACAAGCAAGATATTAACATGGAAACTTGTGATCATAAACAATGTGGAAAGAATTTCCAGTGGTAGAAAGACTGTGAGTGATGGATAGGGTTTGCTTTCACACTTAGACCACTGTCATTACAGAGGACAACCGATATCTAAAAGCATGTTCCTACTAAGTTTTTAAAACTTGTAATCCCAGACTGCAACAGATATTTCTTTAATCAATTAGTTTGAGATTGACAACCTACTATTGCAGAGGCAGTTACTCAGATTTTCGAGAGAATTAATTTGGTGCTTCCAAATTGCCATAGCACCTTAAATTGCAACAGTTACAATGTGTTTCCGTAGATCAGAAGAAAACAGGGGCACATAAGTAACAGTGTATAGCTACAGGCTACAGAGATGAATACATGTATTGTTAAAGGGGAATAAATGTATTGAGCACAATGTTAAAGAACATCTTGTAAAGACTTGGATGCTAAGCAATTATCATCTCTTGCTTTGCCTGTATGTGAGACTTACACCTGCCATTGTATTAATAACCTAATAGATAGCTTTATCAATACTTCTGTCAACATAGCCACAGAGATAGCCACGTGCATGGTGAAACAGTCTGAGTCAGTAAGAGTGGGAAATCCTGCTTTAAATATTACATCAATTCATTGAGATGTGGGGTTGGTAAGAATAGCCTGCATAAATATTGGCTCTTAAGTATCCATGGCAGAATAACTGTGGGGAATTTTTGTTGTGATGAAGAGTTAAGGGGTGGAGTGTGTGATAGTTGTACTCCTTTGTTGGTGCTGTGATGATGCTATTTTGACTTTGGTGTGGGGAGTTACTGATGTAAGTGAAGCTATGTGTGATATGAAGGATATTCCTGCCACCACAATATAAAATGCTTTGGTTCCTAGTCTGAATTTGCCCCATTTGAAGTATGAATTCTTATAGTAGAATCTTATGTTGGCAAACAACCTTTCTAATCCTTTAGTCATATTATGGCTTTGGAGATACATAACGCACTAAATGGAAAATTAGTTGCAGTATATGTGTATGGTAATATATTTAAAACATTTTTTCTAGTTGAAGCAGAATTTTCAGGTAACGTAAGCTTTTACTTATCCCTTCCTTCCCCTTTCCCCCCGCCCCTCCCCCAAGCTATACAGTACTTATAGTGCATCTGTATATTTGTAACAAGGCCACTTTATCACCACATTTACCACCACATTGCCACCATAGAATCAGTGGCAATGCTATTGTGTTCTCCAGTAGCCTTCTTGTTTCCTTTCCAGACTGAGGAATTGAGATTCATTTTCATTATGATTTAATTCTCTCTTGCAGACCACTGCAGCCTACTGAGAATGTTGAAAGGAATTAATTCTCTAAATGTTGTTACAATTAAAGGTAGTCCACACATACAGACTATAAAGAATGAAGCCAACAAACAAAAAAGTTAACAACAAAAATACACAGGCAGCTTATCCAATTCCACTGAAAACAAGCAATGCCAGTGAAAGGACGGAGAAAACACTGCATCTGAATTATACTATCTCAGTGTCTGGATTCTGTTAGCAAGTAGAAATCTCAGACAAATACAAGCATCGGGTTGCAGATTTGTCATGACTTAGTTTCTTGTGATGTGTGTGCCTGTGTGTATTATTTAACTTCAACTACCTAAAATGTTACTGACTGCAGGGAGGAAGATCATATTTCTCTTGTAAAAATTTGGGCATGCTTCGAAGTGTCTTTGTCTTTTATTAAATGGAATCATGCCTCGTGATTCATTAAGAAGTCTCCTGATTGTACTTTACTAGGTTTATGTATACCTCTTTGATTGCAGAAGATCATCATTAAAGCAGAAAAATAGCTGTACAAGAAGAAAAAAACAACCCACAAAACAAGTCAAATCAAACAACCCCCCCAAATTAATGTTGTGCACAATAGAAACTGTGTGAGATAATTCAGTTCAGAGTTTAAATTATCTGTATTATCTGTACCTTTCTAGGCATCATCATGTTCTCCAGTTGATGGGATTTTTTTTTTTAGATGAAAGTTTCTTCCCATTGTGAAGTGAAAAAAAAAAAAAAGCACATGTACTTGGTATCTGTACACTGACAAAACCTTTCAAAGAAGAAAGAACTGTCAGTATGTCAAAGCCATAATCCTGTAGTGGACCTGCATATAGCCACAAGAACATTCAGAAAGTGAGAAAGGAAGGAGAGAAGAAAGAAAAAACACAGTATTTAAAGCAATTAGTCATTGTTTATGGTTTTGTGATCTTTCTGCCTGGCTTGAGAATTTCTCTGCACCCCACAGACTGAACAGCATTCCTATTTCAGTATTTGCAAAATTTCACAAGCAAGTACTTAAAGTAGTAACGGCTTCCCGTGTAGTTTCTTTCTCCAGTGTTTTGCCTTTCTTTTTTAAATAAAGGCTCTCAAAACTTCTTTAGTATCCAAGTTAGTATGTTTGATATCTTCATCCAGGTTAGTAATTCCTCTTTAGATTCCTATTTTTATTCAGGGGGCAGATGGATTGTGTTTTTTGAAAGTAAAAATGAGTAAAAAAATTAAGATCTCAGTTCAGAGGTCTTTCTCCCAGTGAAAGAAGGATCTTGATTTTCTATTAAAGCAGAGGAATCTGTAAGTATTCTAGGTTAAATCAGAATTTTCATGTCACTATTACAATTGTTACTATTGTCACTCTGTCACTATGGAAGTCACTATTGGAAAGTCTTACTTCTATAACCAACCTTTTTGCTACACACCCTTAAAACACCCTCACTTGTTTTTCTTACAGTGGACTGTGTTTTCTCAAATTAGATTATAGTTGCGTAATGCATGGTAAACTTGCTGGAATCTGGTTATCAAGATGTTTTATCATGACCCTACTGAAAATATGTGACTCCTTCTATGTTGGTATTTTATCTGCTAAGGTTCTGGTGAATCTAAGTGCTTTTAGAAGCAGTGTGGACACCTATTGAAAAGGTTTTGTAAATCCCACCAGTTTCAGGTAGTGACTAAATTAGGGGATTTTGCAATGATCTTTAAAAATTCTGCATAACTTTCATGTGAACTCGAAGCATTAGAGAGTGTTTAATGTAAAATTATGTTCCATGGCATAGGTGAAACTGTATTGATCAATATGTATCTCAGAGGCATTTTAAATTTATCTCTGTCATCTCACCTGGGAGATCAGGCTGCAAAACACACAGAAAACAAAGGTAGCACAACTAACAACAAAAAAATCTCATACCCTATCTCCTCACATATTGATGCTACAAATCATATAGATGCTGCTCTTGTGCTTCTGCCCAAGCTGCAGTTTTAACATGTTTATGTGACATTTAGAGAAAGATTCAGTTAGCAACAGTGGGACACATACTGATGTTCTGGATATATTGTCTTCCCTGCTGTATGCTACATTTCCTAAATTCCAAAGAGAAAAATATCTTACAGAATGGCGTACTAGCTGAATCTTTTTGTTTCTGTTCCTGTAATGATGGTCTAGATTGGAGTTTTATAGATACATACCTCCTCTTAGTGCATCCTCAAACTGAAGATGTGTCAGATCACGATTTGTGAAAAACAAATATAAAGAACCACTTTCATTCTTTGATTCATAGCATAATTCATATGAAACTAATTTTTGTTTCTTGTAGATTTGTAATTTCGAATTTCTGTGCAGGATCTCCCTAGATTAATTACAGGGATTAAATTTCACCTAAGTCCACAGGTGAAATAAATCCTCCAGAGAAATTTTAACAATTGGCCTTAATTAAATGTTCACTTCCCCTAGCAACTCCTTTTCTAGCAAAAAATGTGAAATGTAAAGGATTTTTAAACTAAAAATGGAAAAAGCCTTAAAAAAGTTATTAGACTGTGAATTAGCAATCTCAGTGGAAATATCTTCTAAATTAATTCTAGTGATTACAGACGCTGTATACTATGATTTTGAAGCCATTGAGCAGAAGTAGAATAGGAATTAATATTGCATAGTAATGATGCAAGAAGGTCACATCATTCTTCTGACACCTCTTCCATGAGTTTGAAAATAGAACAAACTAATCATAGTACATTGATATAAAGTCAGGAGGGTTTGATTTTTTTCTTATTACATGTTTGGTTGGTAAGTAATGCAAAATTTCATATCAGAAACTTTCCTGTTTACAGAACTTTTTATAATATTCTCTTCCACCCTCTTTACTGATTAATGCAGAGTAGTCTCATAAATTCTTTTAGTAAGAAATTAAAGTAGATGATATCCATCAACGTACATATTGCACACCAGGTTGTCATAAGCATTCAGGTAACTATACCAGATCAGAGGTAGTCTAAATATTATTGAAATGTGGAAAATTAGGAAAATGTGAATTCTGTATCTTCAGTAGGAATTTTCATTGTGCAAATCTTCTCCTCCTGGGCCAGATTACTGAGGTGTCCCTGCCCATGGCAGGGGGGTTGGAACTAGATGATTTTAAGGTCTTTTCTAACCCTAAGTATTCTATGATTCTACGTGGCTAACTGAGTTCTTTAACACATGCTATATACATTAACCTTAAATAAAATTCTGTGATTGCATGGAGTGTGTAATGTAGATAAATCTCAAGTGTATATTTTCGTAGGTTTCAGATTTCCTGCCTTCTTCAGGAAGAGAACTTGCTCAGAATCTAACTGATGTCAACTTCAAATGTAACTGCCTAGACCAGTGCTACAGTGTCTATTTTCCAAGTGGCAAGTGATTGCCAATGGCAAAGTAACAAATGATTGCCAGTGGCAAAGTAGCAAATGATTGCATAATATAATTTTGAAAATCAGATGTCAAAGTCTACTGCTCATCTCTGAAAAATGTGACAATATTTATATCATTTCTAATACTGAATATTTTTTTTGCTTCAAAATAGAAATGTATTATTAAAAATGAGAGACATTTCAGCTCCTTTTAGTCCTCTAGGCCACTGTTAATTTCAAGCTCTTATCTTTCTGTTTTCAAAGGTCAGAATATGTCTCATCTTTGCTATTCCAGTAGTGTTATGCAGTGTAGTATTATTTAAGTACTGTTCTGCTTGCTCACTTTTTGCTGTACGGGACAGGTTTTGCTCATGGTACACATTAAACTGTGATTTTTCTCACAAAGGAAGCAAATAGGACTCTGTAGGCATAAATACTATGAACTGCTGCATGCCAGAGCACTGGTGTTGATATATACTCCATCAACTGAATGCATGTATCCTGTTATAAGATACTAAGGTTAAAAAATATTGCCTAGGCTAAACATTGGCATAAAACATATATTGTGTTCATTCAGTCTTGAAGAGAGCATATCCATTGGCTGTTAGTCTCAGTACCCACAGAAACTCTAGTTCTCTAAAATTATTGAGAATTGAAGCCACAGGAGGGATACTGTGTTTGGGGTAGGGAATTTCTTAAAGAAAAAAGAAACAGTTCTGTAATTAGTTCTTTACATTGTGAAGATAAAAGCTCTGTGCTACTCTTAGATAGTGAACATGCTGTCTGCGTTCAGTTTTATAGACATGTCTACTCTCCTTATCTCATATTTTGTATTCATGGCTTTTTCAAGTCTTTCAATTATGGTTGGACTTTGTCACTATTCAAGCTAAGGAATGTTTTTCCTGATGAGGAATCCCATTTCATTCAAATGAAATATAGTGGAATTGCAAATGATAAAATGGTATCAGAGATGAGCTAATTGTTTCTACTTTTTTTTTTTTTTTTTCCATTAAACTGCATTAACTAACTGACAGGAAGTGGAGAAAACGTGAATGACTAAGTAGAAAGTCCTTTATGTAAGGGCTGTGCAAACCGAGACTCCACCCCCACCCCATAAATTACCTTCTGCTCCTATTTCTTTCTGACTCTTGCCATTGCTACCCTCTACTGCAGTAGTTTGTGATTTAGGAGTTATGATTTGTGATTAATGTCTTCATGCTTATATTTTGGAATAACTCATAAGCAAAAATAACTTTGCAAATTAGGCCATTTTATAATATTTTAATTAGTTTAAATCTGTTACTGTCAAAACTAGAGAACATGCAGGAGATGCACAGACTTTCGGGTTTTTTTTTCAACAAGAAAAAATATTGCTTTGTAAGGGGTATATGGAAATTTCTCTTCTAATTTTCTTGTCATCGTGAAACTTGGAAAAATATCTGTCTTGCAAAACAGGACCTTCATTTTAATATGCTAAAAATAATCTTGATAAAACAGCAGATCTCTTTCTGAGCACTATTCAGGAAAAGTACTCTTTACAACATGGAAAATTACAAACACAATAAAGGGGCAAAAGTAAGAGAGGGGAGAGAAGATGGTAATTTGGTATTTTTCCAATGCCATTGACCTTTCAACTACATTGCATAACACAGAGGTAACTACAGCTAAAAAACCTCAACACTTTCCAGCCAGAAGTATGAACCTACCCTCATTTCCTATATACAAAAAATTATCTCTACCTCTTTATACTTCATTTTAGCTCATATCTATTTTCCTTCCGCTCCTCAAAGTTTTATGATCGATTATTACAAGTGCCCTGCCAAAAAGGAGAGTGAAAACCTACCACTACCACTCAGAATACCCATTTTTATTTCCCATAAGTCACTGCTGAAAACACTACTGTTGTCATTGACTCTGGCTCATACATCTGCAGCTTTAAACGTCCTTTAACTAGGAGCCAGAAGAGTACTTTTTGTCTTTTCTCAAGTTCCAAAGAGTAAGAACTGTGATGTGCAATTGGCATATTAGTTAAACCTCTCCTCAATTTTTTATTTTTTTTTGTCATTACTGAGTCTTCATCTTGAGTCATTAGGGTAATGCTCAAGCTCTTCCAGAATATGCTGGGAACATTCTCGTGTAGCTGGGGAGTGCAGGACCTCATATTCTTTCCTAAAAACTATGTCTGATGCAGAACTCCAACTAAAGAGATTTACTTTGTACTTGGTGGCTTTCCAGGTTCCCTAAGACTGTTGAATGAGTGTACTGACCAATAGGATTTATTACCCAATCCATGCTTTCCCTGTTTCTCAGCTTCCAAAGAGGGTAAGTTAACTATCTGCTTATAGTGGGTATCTAGAAGGAGCCTAGTGTTTTACAGTTCACAGATCTGTCCTTTTGACTACAGGCCTTTAGGTGTCTATTTTTGCATAGTTCTGTCTGTTCTGCAGGAATTACTAAATTTAACAAACAAAACCTTATTTCCTAGAATAGCTCCAGAATCCTACATGCAAAATGTTGCTCTGCAGCATGGGGCAAGAAATTTTTCTAAGTCATCTTTGAGTAGACCACAGAAGCTACTAGCAAATTGAATGTACCATCTTTCAGTTTCCCTTCACACAAACTCGTGGCACTTCAAATCTCTGCTCCTAAATCTTCATTTACAAAAAGTACAGAGTTAATGGAACAAAGAAAGAATTATTATGGTCCTGGTTCCAGCTAATGGAGTTGATTAGCATTTTGATGGTAGGTGCAGAAAATGTCTCTGAATTTGTTAAACTATACGTGAACTACCCATTAGTCAAAAACGGAACAACAAAAACTTCTAGCATTTCAGTGAAGCATGGTGCCAATTCTCAAGTTGTTTAAATTTAGTGGTGCATCATTGGTAAACACTGCTATGTTGAGAGACTTTACAGATTGTTTTTAAGTGCCTTATGAAATGAAGAATAATCCGCCTTTGGGGAACTGGATGTTGCAAGATTTTGCTGTACCTTTTATATTCGGATGCAGGGATGCTAAACCAGCTCTTTAAGAAGCCCAGATATGAAAGGAGCTTTTTGATTCTCACACTGTTAATAATAACCTTTGTTAATAATAACTTTGTACAGTATCGCAATACATATCTCGAAAGGAGAAATAACTCTTTGAAACAAGAGAAAATATAATTGCTGTCCAAAACTTCAATTTTGTCATAGTCACCTATAAAACACAGCAGCTTACTGTTTTTTGAAAGTGGATAGAAAGAGAAGGAGCCTTTTCTTTACTAGGTATTCACTATATATAGTTTGTGTTGTAGGTACCATTTCAGTAACAAAATTAAGAATTTAATTCCAGTCTGTGTTTATGTACCACTGAAGTCAGTAGTTTTATCAAAGGCTTCACTGAATCAGAATCTGTTCACTCTCTCTCTAAAAAGTTCTTCTCAAAATGTGGTGCTAATCTTTATCTTATTTATACCAACATTATTAGACTGACATGCCTGACATACTTTGAAATAAAGAAGCTTAAAAAATTATTGATAGTAAATATGGCAAATATACGCAACCTTTTAACACAATCAGTACTACGCTACCATACAACAGGGGGCTTAGGAATTAACCAGCTTTAATCCTACAGTATATAAATATTATCATCAAATGGTCCACTTAACACTACATTTAGTAAGACTATATTCAGAATGTTTCGCAAAAGCTTGGTATTTTTTCAAAGCAATTAATTTCTGGCACATTTGTGTGGCCAGGAAGCAATGCAGTAACAGATACATATGAAATTTTGGTAAATAGACTTCACTTTGAGAATTATTCATTTATTTCAGTATCAGTGAAAAGTGAAATTTAATACTGTGTACAACATCAATTTTTTGTACTTATATCAGTCTGCAGAATTTTAAGACTACAAAGATGCAATGAACCTAGAACGTTAACAATTTAAAATGCAGGGAATGTAAAATTTTGAGGAGCTTAAAAATGTAGGACTGAAAAATCAATCAATATGCATTTATTACTCATTTAATTATATTTTCAATTTATTTATTAAGCATTTTAGTGTATTTAGCATTTATTGCTCTATTCCATATAAACATGTCATACTCTCTAATAATGTGGAGATTCACATTATTAATCTACTGTATTTAGTAATTGGAATCCTTCAAAATTCTTAAACTCAAACTCATATCTCCCTTCTTTCAGTTGATATTTAAAATCCAAATAACTGAATTATAAGCTATGATATTTGAAGACAAATATAAATTAAATGTTAAGGACTTTGAGTTTGTCTCTGGTTTACTTCTGTTTATCAGACCGATGTTTATTCTGGCAGCTGAAACCTTTAAATTACTTTCAATGGAGTATGCCACTTAAGAGCTCATAGCTTTATATCCATCTTAATCATCAGCACACTTTCTCTCACAACCTGGAATGGTGAAATAAAATGCCCTTGTTTATGCTAAATCTATTTCACTTTATATACATATATACAGGACTTATTAATGAGATTTTCTTTTAAAAAGAGAGAGGATTTAAAAACTGCCTGGGGAGTAAATTTACACATTTATTTGTATTTAAGGAATTTAGGTCAAAGTAAGTTACCTGAGAGAACAAATATGCCATTATTTAGAATAGAAACATAGAATAGTTAGGCTTGGAAAGACCTTAAGATCACCTAGCTCCAACCCCCCTGCCATGGGCAGGGACACCTCACACTAAACCATGCCTCCCAAGGCTTCGTCCAACCTGGCCTTGAA
>JBCJKH010031335.1:0-13770 GCA_039877255.1 Loriculus beryllinus | reverse complement strand
AGGCTTTAACAAAAGGTTAGACAAATGTTTGTGTGGAGTACTTTAGCTATAGTTTACTTTCTTTTCGGCAAAGAGATGGATTAAATCAGCCCTTCAGTATCTTTTCCAGTCTTGTTTATTTTCAGCTCATATGAAAGAAATTGCTTATTTACTATTCCTGAGTGGGAGAGCTAATCAATTTAGAAATAAGAAACAAAATATAGAGATTTTAGGTCAAGATGATCAGTAAAATGTAACAAGTATGTAAAGTGTACAAAGCTGTAACTTTATCTTATGAGTGTGATTATACACAGAGCATATAAACCATGATAAATGTGAATTCTGAACTTAGGAAGATGGTTTTAACATGTTAGTACTAAGCAGAGGAAAGCACAAGATTCTGTAATTAATGATAAAATTCTTTATGAAAACAAGCACACTATGAACATGCCCAACAACAGTTTTCCATCAGTAATCAATACAATTCTTCTCAAAACCCATGATACATATAAGCCAGATTCTGCTGTCCTTACTATCACTGTTAAGAACCATATTTACTCTATGCCATAAATACTGTGCTCACCAAGTGACTTCTTGTTAATATGAGCAAAGACAACTGGATATATATTGTGGAATTTTACCCTGGTTCTTCTGAAGAAACAGTTAACTCTTATTAAATCAGTCATTTATAGAAAGCTACATCTGAATTTATGCACCTGAAAGTTAACAATGATTCTCTTTTGCAAGAGAGAGACAATATGTGAATTCACTCTGCTGTACACAGCTGAGGTAGAGTTATACACTCTAAGCACCTGCCCTCTGGTAATCTCTGCTATCAAAGTAAGTCGGAAAGTTCAAGTCCCATTTTAGGCAATAATGATTCTTCTGAGAAAGCAAAATTCCAGAGGAATAAGTTTTTCTTGAGAAAACTGTGGCTCTAACATTGGAAGTTTTATTCTGTGTGTCAAAAATGAGAGTATAAATGGAGGAAAGAAAGACTTTACACTGTTTAATGTCTCTTAAGTCACAACTACCATGCTGGCTCTAAACTATAACATAATTAATAGCATATGCACTGACATCATTCAGCTATAGGGTCAATGCACACCAAGGTTAGTTTATTCTGTTCTGCAGATGGTAAAACTATGGATATTTCTGTAATATATCCAAGCAAAATGGACATTTTTAAAGAAACCCTCAATATTATCACTGTGTCAATAAAAATGGTAAAAGTATAGGAATAGTAAAGGCTGAAAGGAATAGTAAAAGCTTTTGAGTTACTCTTGCCAAGTATGAACTCAGAAAAATAATGTGAATCTAATATGAAATGTACATTCAGAGCAATACCAGCAATAATATGCAATTTAAAAAATCAGATTTCCTTACTCTTTCACTTACACTTTTAAAGTCTTTCCATTGCCAAAGAGATTTACTATGGTTTTATTTAGGTTGAACTTCAGCTAATTCACACCATCCATGTAATTTTTCACATGTGTCAAGGACTGTAAAGTGCTGAATTTTACATATATGAGATAATAAAAAGATGAAAAAAATATTATATTTTTTGATATTATTAATATTTCCAGCAGAATGTCTCTTTTATTTCTCTTCCTTTATATTTTGATAGGCCTGTTTGTCTGCCTATCTGCCTTTCACAGGTCTGTCTATCCATTCTCTGAGAAGATGCTTTGTATGAGCATGGTAGACATAAGTTTAACAAGATAGGTGACAATTTAGCAATCTGTGAAGCTATGCTTACCAGCATGTACTGGGCTGGGAAACAACTGCACTTTAATACCCAGGAGCAGAGAGCAAAGAGGGAGAAGAATCCCTTAGTCATTTCTGTAAGGCTGTACTGTCAGTCATGCAACTGCATAGCTAATGGTATTAGTGGCCATTGACAGCTGTAAAAATTCAGCTAGGACTCTCAACTTTCTTTTCAAGAATGGCTGTACAAGCTACAGGTTACAGTTTACTTTTCACCACTTAAGCACCTTGTTGCAATAGGAGAAACAGAAATTCTCAGTTGAAGTAGTCTTTCTTAACTTGTCTATTTTCTGACTTCACTTTCAAACACCTGCCAGTTACCACAAGAAAGAAGTTTTTTTCCTTATTCTTTACAGAAGCTTGATTTTATACATATTTAGATTTAGGAACCTAGTAGCTCTTTTTATGGTGAAGTGGATATCTTTCCATTTGCTCTGAGCTATTTACACATCAGACATAGTCAGTTTCTGAAACCTGTTTCTGATTTTGTATAGATTTAGGAGTGACTATTCAAAACTGTATACTTTGCCTCCATGTAAATTTAACTGAGTCGAAAATTGTTTCAATTTGTCTCCACCAAATAAACTACTATTATCTGGTATCTTCACAGATTAATTTCTTCCTTTGAACTATACAGACGATAAGAATTTTTGGCTTTCAGGTCTAAGGACAAAGTCTTCTTTTAGCATCTATCCCTTACTCAACGGTGAATTTCTGGAGCCCAGTGCAAAGTTTTGCATTGAAAGATGAATCACAGACAAATGGTGGATGTGAATGAACATCTTTACCATGAGAAGTTCCATTTTATCATAGCTCATCACAACAAGCTCCTCTGAGGTGAAAATGTAGAAAAATAGATGCCTGAAAAAACCAGGGAGAAGTCATCTAATTCTTTTTGAAAGAGCTCTCAATCTTCCTGTCAGCCTAATCTTCTGAGAAGAGTTCTTTCCCCTAGAATAATTATAATCAATAATCTTATATGCTAGCTATATAACTTCTGCACCATTGTTTACCTGTCTGCCTTTGGGACTGGAACCATATTGAGCTTAGAATGCTGAAATTTTGTAAAATGTCATTATTTGACAGTTTAGCCATCTGCCCTCACCCAGATGCTACCATTATCTTAGACTGATCTGTCACTGAATGAATGCAAAAAGCACGGCAGTGTCTGGAAACCATTTACTGTGAAGCAGTGTACACTAGTGTTTGCTTGCTCAGCCTTTTCCTCTGAAATGTTGTGCATATTCATTGCTCTTCTGAATATTTTGTCTAAAACGCTATATCAAACTTTTTTTTTTTTTTTTTTATCTCATCTCCCTCACATGAATGCCACCCTTTGGATCTTTTCCTTAACTGTGAAAAAAAATATCAGTGGTTATTGTACAGAAGATCAAGAGAAGATCTAGAGAACATTACTACTTTTGACAATATTTCAGAGCTTTCCTTCTTTCTTAAATGTGCTCAGTTTTTATCTAGTCATAAGAACATTATCAGCTCCTTTTTCACTAAAGAGGAATTCTAGGGCGTGTCTTTCCTTGAAACATTTATGGGCTGTACATTTCTTTCTTCCATGTACTGGATATACATTACAGTCCTGGGTAATTTCCAGAAAAAAAGCCAAATGAAAACTGTACATAAGCATTTAATTTTTTTAAAAAGAGGAAAAAAAGCAAAACAACAAAATTTGAAAATAAGAGGTCAACTAGGTATTTGATCAAAATTCTTGAAGAAAAAAGAATCAGATTTAAGATGTAACAGAGGCCTTTTAATAGACACAAAAACATAGCTATAGAGGGATTAAAGGATGGAGGAAAAAAGGATGGAGTAACTTATTTATTTTCTCTGTTCAGACTCAGAGTTTCTTAATACATAGCAGTATTCTGCAGTTTATGTGAAGGGTCACAGAGGCTATGGGTAAAAGTTATATTTAGGATTTAAGCTTATGTGTCAATAAATAATTGCCTTAGAAATGTGGCTTGCAGGGGAAAAGGGTACAACCAATGGTCTTAGTGAGAAAAAAACCCAACCAACCTACTACTGCAATCATGAAAATAGAGGAACGACTAAATCTCATTTTCATGTACTGTACTTAGCTAATGTTATTATTCACCAGTGGGGGAAAGGTTTGAATTATTGAAAAGGCTGATGGGGTCATCTCTATGCCCAGGTGTCATGGTTTAACCCCAGCTGGCAACTTAGTACCAAAGCAGCTTCTTGTTCACTCCCCAACCCACCCACCACTGGTGGATTAAGGAGAACAGTTGTAAAAAGGAAAAACCCATGGGGTAAGATAAGAACGGTTTAATAATTGAAATAAAGTCAAATACAATTTTAATAAGAAAAGGTAAAAGAAAGGGAGGAACAAAACCCTAGAAAGACAAAAGGATGCACAATACAATTTCTCACCACCCACTGACCAGTACTCAGCCAGACCTGAGAAGCAGTCTGTCCCTTCCAGGTGTCTCCCCCCAGTTCCTATACTGGGCATGATGTGCTGTGGTATGGAATACCCCTTTGGCTAGTTTGGGTCAGATGTTCTGTCTCTGCTTTCTCCCAACTTCCTGTGCCCCTCCTCACTGGCAGAGCATGAGACTGAAAAGTCCTTGATCAGGGTAGGTGCTACATAGCAACAACTAAGAACATTGATGTATTGTCAACACTGTTCTCAGACTAAAGCTAAAACACAGCACTGCACCAGCTACTAGGAAGAAAATTAACTCTATCCCAGCCAAAGCCAGTTTACAGTATTCTTAAGTATTTCTCAGCACTATAGTGCGTAAGCGCCTCCCAAATATTCAGAAATAAAAATAATAGCAGTTTTCTGCCATCTAAGATTTTAGAAGTGCTAACTTCAGTATTACAAAAGGAATTCCATGTGTCTTATCAGCTGCCTCTAATGCTTGTAAAAACTACTGTAACCTCTCCTCCAGAAATCAATGAATTCTGTTTATTTTCCATGAAAAAAAGAACAGAACCACCAGTAAATATGGAGAAAAATGAGGAACTGCCGGCTGGGGAAAGAGAAGGATTAAAGTACATTTTACCAGCTGCAAAATTAATTGAGATATACAGACAGTAAGAGTTCACATGGTCAGTTTTAATCTGTAGGCATTTTTTTTTATCTTAGCAATAGAAGAAGATAATAAAAATAAGGTATCTGTACTAGACAGAGGAACTTAACACTAGAGGAAGAGATACAATGAATATGGCCTTCAACTAAATAAATCAAAATTATTTTTTTTTTCTGCCTCTTTAGTAAAGCATGGCACTAAAATTACAGTGCACTAAAAAAGATAAGTTTTAGTCATGGACATGATGGTTGGCAAGTTGCCCACACGGAAACAAGTGATGGACCTACCCTGTTCTATTTCTGCAGTTGTTTCTTAGAAAACTGTAATATAGCTAATTTTCAGAATCTTCTACCCTGTTTTCTTTTATTCATATTTAATAATACTGATTGCTTTCTTGTTCTCTAGTATATATTTACCTTGAGACAAATCTGAGAAGCATGAAACAAAAGGTTTCTGGTATATGAAATGAACATAAACTAAAATAGAGTGAATCTTTGTCCTTTTCTTATCTTTTCATGTCTCCTCATACTTCTTTCTGGCACCTCATACCTTTGCTATTTACATAATCATGATGACTGTTTTGTATTCTGCATAATGTTCACTCCTGGGTTGGAGGCTATCTCTTGGGCTGTGGGTCTGAAGGGAAAGAAGGTGAAATGTAAAAATAGAAAAATGGATCATCAGTCTCAAACTTGTATCACTTACCATATATTTGACACTAATGCTAAAAATGACCCACATGTCCCTTTATTGAGTAGAGATGTGCTATACATACATGTAAAATTATATGTGCTGGCTTAATTGTAGGTTTTGGTGAGCTTGAAGGAAAGGAAACTGTAACTTGATAGGGAAAAAAAGGAAACAGCAACTGCCACAGACTGCACAGACTACACCATGCACTGCTGGTGCTGTAGATCACCACTAAATTAGAACAGACCTGAAAAACTAAATAAGCAAGAGCAAAGCTCTTCCTTAAGCACTTTCACTTTGTCCAGCAGACCCAGTAAATAGAAGACACCTAAGGTTTCTGTAAGGTCTCTGTTGACCCTGTAGTTGTCCAAGGACAGCAGCTATACCTGGGTACTTTCCTCCACAGCAAAATTTGGCTTCCATTAGGTAATCCTCAGCATGAGGAACTGAAGGTCCAGAGGCACTTTTGACTTAAGCTACCTGTTCTGCACTGGGTTACTTGTTTGGTTATAATGGCTTTTGGTTTAAAATATTCCTTTTCCATATAGGACTCTCACTGTTTTTACCTGTGTAGGTGAAATACTTGTTTTAAGGAACTGACTGCCTGACTTACATAGCAGGTGTCAGAGATGCAACAGAAAGAAAGACATGAGGAGTAGGCAGAAGTTGAGGATACTGCTGAGCTGCATTGTATGGGATAGTACTGATGTCTTTGCTTTGGTATAGAATGAATATCAGGCTCCATAAGCCTCATTGCATAAATGCGTTGTAAGATGCTTGTGAGAAAAATAGCAACTAGAAAGCAGCACCGAGGAGGAGAAAAAGAAATTTAACTGTCAAGCAGTGCAAATATAGCTGTGGTGTATGGATAAAGTTTAATGTTAAAAGGCTCTGTTAAAAACTTTCCCTGAAGCACATTTTCATGATGCTGACAAGCAGGAGAAACTTGTTAATTATGAGTGCCCATGTTGGACAGAGTTTTTAAGTGATGCTCCTACTTTGTGACAAAGCATACAATTTCTAGCTGTAAAAATTGCCTCTAAGTTTAGGTCGGTAACCCTCTCTGTTGTGTTCCTATCTTTTCCTTCCCCACCTTTCATCGCTCACCATCCTGTCCTTCACTGCTTCCTACTAGCATCAGCAGTGCCATCAGCAGGCTTCCCACAGTCATCTGCGGATTTATTTTTGTTCATTTTTTTATTTACTTACTTCATTGTATTGGCTTGATCTTGTGGGCTTTTTTCTGTATTGTGACCTCTTTACCTAACCCCTCATATCTTGAACCCCTTTCATACCTTGTCCCAAATTACGACTTGGTTGTCTCTGTCCTTAGGTGACCTTCAATTCCCAGCTATAGACATAAGGTTTACCATTGATTCTAGGCAGTCCCTTGGAGCTACAGATTTTTGAGGTCATACCTTTGCCAGTTTCCAGCTGAAGTATCCTCGTCTCTAAGGCTTCAATTTGTTTCTATTGAGCAAAACATTAGATTTGGGATCTGGGGTGAAGTGAACAGATATTGGTTTAATAAACGGCGATTTCTAACACTCAGGGAAAACGTAGCCGTAGTAGCCCAAACTCACTTTGAAATCTGATTGATAATAAAGTAGTGGCTCTATTTAGTGAAGAATTCATTGTTTAATGTGGGCATAGTTTTACAAATAGCACTAACGAGGTACAGAGCTCAATGGATTAAGTCAGCTATATTTTTCCTTGTGTACAGTAGCGAATACGTGCCCTCCTATAGCAAGCTGGTTTTATTAAAGAATAGGGGAAATTTTTCTTAAATTTTCCTTTAGAGTATAAGGTCTCTTTGTCCAAGAAAAGTAAACCTTCCTCTTGGTTATGAAGTTCCAAATAAATGAGTTGGAATACACAGATAAAATTGGGTGCAAGAAATTAAAATGTGTTGTTTAAAATATAGTGCAACTTCTCATCTCTAATGCCCATTCTTGGTATACGAAATGGACATATTTACAAGGTGGGGGGGAAGAGAATCGCTTGAAGTTATTTCCTCACTTTCCACAATTTTCAGCCCTGATAAGGATAGTTCACCAGCCAGCAATTTATTTCATTCAGGTCAGTGCAACAGCCCTGCTGTGGGTTCATTACACAGCTACCAATAGCTGGAGCCTCTAAATAGTTCAGAAGCTTCTCTGCAAACTTTTTTCCTGGCAAATTCTTCTTCTCTGCATTATGAAGACCAATATGAACCCGATGCAGTATCTCTGTTTTTTCAGGCAAAGGTGTTTCCCCTAAGTGTTTTCTACTCAATTTATTCTCCCTTTTTGTTACCTAAACGATGAGAAAAAGAAATCTGTTGAACTGAAAAATACCCTGGGAATTGCTGGTTTGGACTACTAGATGTGGTAGGGATCTCCTGTAGCTCCTAGGCTGCATAAAACTGGGATTCTTCAGACTAGTTTCTAGAGTCATTCAATGCTACATCATTTAGCACAATGTTCCTTTTGCAAATGCTCTTTTCTCAGACAAAGGCATGTTTGAAAGCCAACATTTTTGGTCTCTGGTCTTTGCAGATTTTCTTGTTCTGCAGGAAAGTCATACTGCATGAAAAAGTCCTATCCATGATCTGTGCCTTGGAAAATGCAATTAACCTTCTTTGTGAGGTGAAAATTGCCTTCTGTCTCTTCTTGGATTTGGCTAAACTGTTTGAACTTGTGGCAAAACAACTCCTTTCCTCCTTGTAATTTGTAAGATGGACTTTAACCTCCAACCTACTTTTGGGCAAATGTATTGTGGGATAAACAGCACATTAATATTGTTTAGTGTCATTTTCAACAGATCACTATGGCCTAACTAACTACGTTATTCTGTCCTTAGCTGGGAAGGAGGGGAAGACCTCAATATATATCCTGGCATTTGATAATCTGCCTACTGTTTGGTACATTTCAGTTCAGCTGCTGCTTCCTCTTGCTTTCTGAATAAAGTCGTCTTAACCAAGTCTTGCTTGAACACGTTGTAACTGGCCGTGGGTGCCACTTCTAAGCCCTAATGACTACTTCAAGGAGATTGATACATTAAAGGATATTCCAAGTCACTCCAGAAATGTACCAGCGAGTTAAGAAGTAGTGAAACATACCTAGCTGGAATGGTGAATTGGTCTGAAAACATCTTATTCTGTGTCTTAGGTCAAGGCTTTTCTGATTTCAAGGGATGAAGGATGAAATTAAAAAAAAAAGTATTTAACATTTCTGGAACCACTTAGGAAAAAAAATAGGGTATGTTTTTTGATACTTGCAAAGTGAAATCATTGCACCTGACTGTACCTCGCAGAGCTGGCACTTGCAGTTTATTTGGCTGCTGCTGTTTCTTGTGTCACTGTTCTCTGCTTCAGGTGCTTTGTCTGGTATTTGCACAATGTTAATGAACACTCTCTTCTTATGATTCTGTGTTACAGCTCTGTCTTCGCCTACCTGTCAGAGGATCTTTCACTTAATGATGTACATTTCAATGTGTGCCATGTGATTACATACTGAGAAATAGTGGAAAGGGGTGCCATAGCCTTTTGGAAATGCTTTTTCAATAAAATACTGGATTTTAGTTAGAAGCTTGTGTTTGTTTGTGATTTTATTTTTAAAAGTTTGGGTTTGTTGTTACTTTTTCCATTTTGTTGTTGTCTTCTCATTATGCCACATTTATGTTCCTTTCTAAATCACAAAGTACAGAAGTGGTCCTTGTAAAGGGCAAGAATGATCTGGAATACTTTTTATCAGTTTCAGAAATCCCTGTTGGATACATAGGCATGATATTCAGAAGCATGAAAGCAAAATCCAGCTTTATTGTTCATACAGAATCAGAATCATAGAATCATTAGGGTTGGAAAGGACCTTAAGATCATCTAGTTCCAACCCCCTGCCATAAGCAGGGACACCCCACACTAAACCATGCCTCCCAAGGCTTCGTCCAACCTGGCCTTGATATAAGCCACTTTCGCAGAAATAAGTTGAGAACTGCACTGACAGACCAACACTGTGGAAAGGCACACTGACAGCGCGACCCGTGCGCTCACACCCGTCACTGTTGACTGCTCCTGTTAGCACTTAAGTTCAGCCAGGATACATGGACTGCCAGGGCGGTACAGAAGAGGTTTGCAGCACCATTTGTCTGTTACTGAACTGGGAAATCCAGGGCAGGGAGCTCATGATGGGCTCTGTTGGAAGTCAGATCCAGTACTCCAGTGGGAATGCTATGTAAAGATCCCTGGTAACAAGTTGTGTGGAAACATGGGCCAATTTGCCGAAATGAGCCAGGAAGAAAATCTCTTCTCTTCAGGCTATTGGGAATGCTAGTGGATTACTCCTATTTTGAGAGATTTTGCTTCCATAGATCATGAGAGTTGTTAGCCGATCAGAAAAGAGTTTAGCCATAACCTAAGGGACTGTTGAATGTCTGGGGGATGTTCTTTTGAAATGCTGAAAGAGAAATTATGTCTTTTACAGCAAGACTAGAGATTAGCCTTTGCCTTTGCATCACTAAGTGTTCCAGGGAGAAACGCCTGCTATTGTACAACACTGGGGAGAGCAAAGGATTATTTCTGAGAAGTGAATAAAAGAACAGCTCAAAAGGATGCAGGTAAGGGGTATGAAGCAGCCGGGGGAAAAAATCCTCCCATTTGTGGCCAGAAGAAAACCATGGTTAAGGACTATGCTGTAAGCAAGGAAACACGTTTGTATCTGACTTCATTAGGGATAATTGTATGGACTCTAGATTCTGATATGTGCAAGTTAAACTGTATTTGAATAACATTTTCCAGAAAAACAGTAGCAATGAATTTA
The DNA here is from genome assembly GCA_039877255.1 of Loriculus beryllinus. Taxonomy (NCBI): domain Eukaryota; kingdom Metazoa; phylum Chordata; class Aves; order Psittaciformes; family Psittacidae; genus Loriculus; species Loriculus beryllinus. Next base: position 3,467 of record JBCJKH010031335.1, on the reverse strand, counting down.
TATAAGACAATGAATCTTTCACAGAAATAAAGGCATGGAAGATTGTGATAAAAGACCAATAAACATGAGGAGCGATCAAAATAAAGTTCTTCAGACCTATTGATCTGTAATTAGGCAGAGGGAAATTGTAGTTCTATTAATGATGGAGGGTTTATGCTTTCTGAGGGTAGAAGATGGAAGGACACCACTTCCATCATCTGGATCACCAGTTCTGTTTGTCGCTTTGGCAGTCTGCGTCCTCACCAGTTCAGGCTGCTCAGAGACCTGAGCACCGCCTCTCTGTTTCAGGTATTGCAGGTGAGATGAATTCTGCCTTCACAAAACCTCTCTAGCTTTTAGAAATCTATCAGGTTCTCTGAGAGAAGTAAAGTTCTTTCCCTCATGATTGTAAGTGCTATGGAAAATCAGAAACTGAGGCTTCAGAAGATAAATAGCAGGAATATATGAATTCTTCAAGATCTCAGTGGTCCAATTAAACCATTTTCTTTATGAAGACTCAGCTCATGAAAAACTGAGTATACTAATAAAACTGTGAGTCATCGTGCCTTTCTTACTGATTCTTGTTATCTTTCTGTATCCGAGGCAATAATAAACATGATTTATGTGCACTGTGTTTAATTTCCCGTGGTGTTCTAATCTCACGTTGGTGTGGGGGAAAAGTCAATGAAGATGGATGGTGAGCAGAATGCAAACTGGGAGGCAGGCAGCAAATGTGGCCAGAAATTTCCACATATCTCATATTGCAGAGATAAGTAACACTTTTACATCCTAAAGCTGATGCCATTTAGACTATATTAAAAGAAAGTGTGATGTGACTGGTAAGACAGAAAGATAATCCCATCTGTACCCACAAAAAATGTCCATTCAAATCCCATTGTGCAGAGGAATCATCATATGATGCTTCATACTGAGGAGCATTGCTTCCCTCCACGGAACTGCTGACCAGGAACAAATTTCTGTGTGGAGGTCTTCTGTAAAGTCCAGATAATCTAATCCATACTGCTACAGTTCTCCTCACTGAACCACATGGACAGTGTGACACGCATGGCATCACAGGGACATTCAGTGCCTTCAGTGCATTTCCTATGTCCCATGGGTGTTTGATGGACAGCTGCCTGGAAACAGGCTATGGGCTCCCTGGTGGCATCCTTCACAAGAAATTACTTCAATCTTCTGAAGTATAGGCACACTAGAGGAAAATTATTGCAGGCTATTTTCTGGTTCTTTCTTTTTTGGATACATTGTTGGGACTGTTTAATTTTGAAACAACATTGAAATAGGTCGTGAAAACCCCTCCTTTCATTTACTGGCTCTGGCAATACCCTCTGTGGCTGTGTTCCAGTCACTTTAACTATTTAACTAAATATTATTTATCTTTGCACAGGGGATAGTTAAGCCTATAGCTTCTACAGAGCTGTGACCCTCTTGCCCCCATGTGGACCTCTGCATGGAGGTACATGATACAAAAGAGGCACCACTGGCTGCCCCTGAGAATTTGAATGAAGATGTGATGCCAGAGCATTTGACTGAAATGGGAATCAGTCCTAAGGGTGGCTACCAGGAAAGTGCTTTACAGTGAAAGTGCAAATACCTATTGACTTCTGTTCCTCATAAGATTACTTAGCATGACTCAGTAAGCCAGGAGCATTGATTTGAAAACATGTCAGTCATGGTCACATAACACTGAGAGGCAAAGAAACTAGACTTCTAGAAATGTTGCATACCTTCAAACAGAAAGTCTCAGAGAGGAAAAAAAATGCCTTTCTAAGCAGCTGCTGTTTGTAGGGCAGTTGCATCCACTAGAGAGGAACATCCTGGGAAACCCAGCTTTGTCTCCAGTTGTTTTTGGAATAAGAAAAAGGTCACATTCTAAGGCAACAATAGTCTCAGCCTTTGTGAGCAGCGCCTTCTTTATGGTTCATTTTGTGGTCTCACTAGTAAATTAAATTACTTTTTCTTGCAAGGAAAGGCAGCCCTACAGTTAAAGAAAAGCCTTTTGGGTTCTGTTCCTCAGCTCCGTTATCCCTCCCTTTTCCAGTGAACACAGAGATCCTTAACCTACTTTTACATTATTTAGAGGCTCAGAGCCTGTGCCTGCTCTCTTTGAGAACAACTGGAATGCTGCCATTGACTTCAAAAAGAACATGGGCAGGCTTCTCGTTAGTTAACATTTGTAAAGTGCTTGGAGGTACTTAGGCAACAGATGTTACATAAATGCAATTAATATTGTAACTTTGCTATCAATACTGCAATGCCAAACTGCAGCTTGGGCAGTGGGTATTTAGCACTGCAGTGTCGGATGTTTGCAAGATTACAGTTTAGGTAAATGCAAAATAAAGAATCTTTCCAAATTCAATGCATCTATTCATCTGTGTAAATAAAGCTTCTACCTCAGTCTCCTAAATAAGGAAAACTCATTTGTGTGTTTCTGTTTGTGTGAAAACTCTTCTAGAAGTATGTATTAATCAAGCTCTTTTTTTCTGGTACAGTTACAAAACATGGATGTTCAGATGTTGTAGACAAATTTAGTTTAACACATAATTGCTTAACTAATCTAAATTCTGTAGTGAAGTCATCAAACTGAGTAATAAGGATGGCTATTTTCTCTACCCCACATCTATTCAAATTCAGCCAAGTTAGTATTTTATGCCTGGAAAAGCTTTACATTGATGTTCGGAGAGAAATGCTGTATATAGGTCCCTTGTTCATTTTTTTTATGAAGTGATAAGGTCAGTGATAGGCAGTGCCTGGTACATAATGCATTGAACCTGAAGATCCTTCAAAATGGGCTTCCATTTTGCAGGGGGAAGACAGTGAAAGCAGTTCCCTCAGCCTACGGAGTGCTGGCTCCATTCTTTCTGTGCATCCCTAGATCTGTCATTTACATTTGTTCATAAGGCTATAGAGAACCATCTTGTCACTGTAGTATGACTTCCTGCATAAAGCGCCAGAGGGCTGCCCAGCATTAGCTTTTGTGTAACCAGAGCACAAATAACCTGTCTTGATGCCAAAATTGATAGAAACAAGCAAGGAGCTGCAACCTTTAAATGCTCTCAGTGTTAAAAAATTGTCCCTTATTTATAGTCAGACTGTATCTAGCACCAGTGTCATTTGCACGTAACACAGAGGAGTGTTTTTTCCCTGTGTCGAGCACAGCCATTTATAAAGGCAGACCCAGTCCCACCTAGAAGGTACCAGTCAGTCATCCCTTGTGCAGCTCCACTAAAACAAACAAGAGCTTGCCTCAGAGCCCCTGCTAAATGTAATCTAATCTTTAAATACTTTTACAATCACGTTTGGATCATCCATATAATGCATTTTGTCTTTAGGTTTTGAAATAAGACTTGTCTCTAAATTAGAGAGACATCAATTTGATAGGTGGACCACTCAGTGGATAAAGAACTGGCTGGACGGCCGAACACAAAGAGTTGTGGTCAATGGCTCAGTGTCTGGCTGGAGGCCAGTGA